>CAUYON010164448.1:0-20837 GCA_963573935.1 Arctocebus calabarensis | reverse complement strand
CCATGACTTAGCAATTATGAATTGGGCTGCAATAAACATTCTGGTACAGATGTCTTTGTTATATTGTGATTTTTGGTCTTCTGAGTATATACCTAGTAAAGGAATTATAGGATGGAATGAATGGCAAGTCTATTTTCGGATCTCTGAGTATTCTCCAAACATCCTTCCCAAAGGAATGTATTAGTGTGCATTCCCACCAGCAAGGTGGAAGTGCTCCCTTTTCTCCACATTCACGCCAACATCTCTGGTTTGGGATTTTGTTATGGTGATATCTCAAAGTAGTTGTCATTTGCATGGCCTACAGAAACATGAAAAATGCTCACCATCCTTAATCATGAGAGAAATGCAATTCTTTCCCTTCTTATGTCAATAGAGCCTATATACGATGCAAATTTTCTAGTGCAAATTATTCTGGAGAAAAAAAAGGGCAATAAAGAGAGAAAGAGATAACTTTCTGGATGAAATTCAATTCCAAACATTTACTCCTAAGAATCGTTCTTGGCCATTGAACATGCTAATGACGCCCTAGAAAATAACGTTATTTTCTCTTATCAAAACTGAAAAAATTGTTTAAAACTTGGTCTAAAGATATACTGCTTTTCTTTTCTTTATATCTGGAAATACATATGATGTATGTAAATTAGGGCCATTTCACCAGTATTCTATCACTTCAAACTCTTTCATCATAGCTCAACGTCTGTGCTCCCTTGCCTTTCTTTTTAACTTTCTGGTAAAAATCACACTTCAGGATCAATTCAACTTTCTACCTTTTCATTTGACTGCTGAGTGAAGAAGCAAGAAAATACTCAATGCACACATTTCATAAATAAGATCCACGCTTTCACACGTACACAACTAACAAATTCATGGTTTCCAACCCTAAATAGACTCTCAGGATGCACAAAACACAATTTCTCTGTCTTTTCTTAGTTAGTTCTTTTACTTATTCTCCATTATAGGAATTACACATTTTCTTTCCCCAACTGGCTCCACCCAACACCCTATTTCTTACTTCACAGATTAAAACTGTGAAGCCCACTGTTAAATGGGCTTCTCATTCAAAGCCCTGCCAGTACTTCAGCAGCCACACAATGCCTAGCTTGTGGACTTTGTCACAGTAGAAGTTCCCTTCCCTCCTCAAGGTTGCTCTTGATTCCAGGTCCTGGGATTCCCCAAAGTATTTCCTGCCTTTTTTACTCATTTTCTGCTGGATCCTTTCCAAAAGTATTTAAAAATGACCAAGTCTTTGTCATATAATAACAAAATAAAGCAAACTCTCCCTCTAGCCTACATTTCATTTCAGCTACTGCCCTCCTTCCCTCATCCGATTCACAGCCAGACCTGGGCAAGGTGCCCACACTCGCCATCACCACTGTTTACCTCCCATTTGGACCTCAACTCACTATAACTGTTGTCTGTGCCCACTACACACTCGCCTCTTCAACAATGTCCTTTTGGGCAAAGCCAGTAGAAGGGCTGTCAGTCTTTGTTTTATCTCTGACATTTATACCATCTCTGGCATCTCTTATGCTCATCACTGAAGTCTACTCCTGCTCACAGGATACCACTTTCCTTTCATCTCTTTGAAAATTCCTTCTTACTGTTCCCTCATGGCCTCCTAATGGTCATCCCTTAAATTCTGGATCCTTTAGGGTTCTTACTGAGGCCCTCTTTTATGGCTGTATATATTGTCCCTGGACAACTGCATCCTTTCCCTCGTCTTTTAATATCTTGTAAATGTCATTGGTTCATATATGTATATATGTAATGTCTCTAGCAAAATAGGCAGCTCTAATTATCTACTGAACATCTCCATATGTGTGTTCTAAGATAAATAAAACTCATCTACTGTGTTCCCTTATCTTGGCAAATGATAAAGTATCCACCGAGTTGCCTGAGCTAGAGAAATGGCAGTTATTCTTGGTCTCAGTCTTTGTATGCCTGGAAAAAAGTGTTAAGTTTTTCTAGACTCTATAATGAAAGGTTAGCTGGGGATAAAATTCCAAATTGACAGCTCTTTATTCATAACCCTTTCAAAATATTTATTTATTCATTATCTTCTAACATGTATAGTTGCTAGAATGTGTGCTATCAACTTAAATAACATTCTTTTCTCTCTGGGACTGTCTAAGCCGTTGTCTTTGGGATTCTGCAGAGGGACTATGCTATTTCTAAGTGTGAATTTTATCCATGTCATGTTTGAGATTTGATGTGTTTATCTTCTCAGAACTTTTAATTCTGTAAAATTCATAATAACTATTGCTTTGACTATTTGCTTTTTCATTTTCTTCTCTAATGTCTATCAGACATGTGTCAGACTCCCTTGTTTGTCTTTTTTAACTTTGCTGATATGCATTTTTTATTTCTTAGTTCTTGTTTATTTCTTCAGATCTGCCTTTCAAACTAGTAATTATGAAAACCGTGATTCTTTTTTGTCCATTCCATGTATTAACTTTTATTTTAATGGTACTTTTTTTTACATATATGTTCATTTTTTACACTGTCCTCATTTTTTTTATAGTTGCTAGCCTTTCATTTATTTCTTTGAATGTTTAAGATGTACTTTAAGTCTCTTCATTTTTTGAGTTCTTTACTTTTTCCAGTTCTTGGAGTAAAAACTCTCCCTTGTGGTATGTGCTGATCCCCCTTCAGATAGTTCACGTCATTATATGACTCAATGGGAATAACTCTCTGTTCCATAATGTCTTTAGCCATGGTAATTTTTTATAGCATATTTTGTGCTTGCCTCTGATGATATCCAGGTATCCATTATGTAGTTGAATCTGATTCCATGTTCTTGTATGTATGGGATCTGTGGCCTGGTTTCTCTTGAGATGTAGTACAAGAATGGTATCAGGTTATGTCCCACTCAGATTTGTTACCTTTAATTCCCATTTTTTTCCCTAGCACATAAAGGCTTCCTTCTGTTTTATGGTGACCTTTAAAGCTTTTGTTGTATTTTTCCTGGAACATTATGTGTCTAGAGTTGGGGAAGAAATTCTTTCACATCAGTTCAGGTTGGCAAATTGACTGGAAATCCTAGTTTACTTTTCTTCCCTGATTTTTCTCCTCTAGTAGATTATAAGCTCTTGCAATCAGGATCTGCCTAAATGTTCTGTAGAGGCTAAGTAAATATTTGTGGAATGGATAAGTACTTGAATATGAATATACTGATTTATGGAATTAGTACATACTGCTAATTTTTTGATTACTAGTTTTCTCATCATCCTACAAGTGAGGGCTGTTTATGCTAACATACCTTACAGTTCCCTAATACATCTTTACAGGTCTACACAGCAATGATCCCACTTGTGACATAATCACTCCTCTTTCTTTCTCTGGTCTGCAAGATGATTGAAAGGACTTCTAAGAATTTCTTTTCATGGTCTTCATTATGAAAAAAAAGGGGAACTAAGTGGCTTCTAAAAGTAAAATAATAGAAAAATTTTCCACAAAGCTGATCTTCTTCCTATATTCATATTAAATACAAAATCAACCCTCCTTCTTCATGAGCATAGTCATGACAGATTGTAGATGTTAACCATTGTACAGACCACACAATAAATCTGCTGTAAGCTATTGAACACACTCTAGAACATCTGTGGAAACATAGGGGCTATATGCATTATGAATCCAGTTTCCAAATTTATACTATGCTAATTCATTGTGAATTTTTGAATAGCCCTGTCTTACATTGCTATAAAATGAAGATTAAGTAGACATGTAAAAACCAATTTTCAGGCCACCTAAATTGAAGTGAGTGCCACCAGGCACAAACTGCAACCAAATGAATCCTGTTCTAATTTGAAGATTAGTAAACCAGGAAGTAGTGTACTAGTTCCCATTCAAGCTAGAAAGATGTCTAAATTAATTATTTTTTTTGTTCGTTTTTGTTTTTTGAGACAGAGCCTCAAGCTGTCACCCTGGATAGAGTGCTATGGCATCACAGCTCATAGCAACCTCCAATTTTTGGTTGCAGCCGTCATTTTTGTTTGGCGGGTCCAGGCTGGATTCGAACCCACCAGCTCAGGTGTACGTGGCTGGCGCCTTAGCCTGTTGAGCCACAGGCGCCGAGCCTAAAATGAATTATTTTAAGAACAATAAATTAAATAAGGCTTGGGAACACAGGTCAATATTTTAGCGATAATACCTTTACCATGTTAACATGATTCCAAAAACAACAATTTACTAAGAAGATAATTTTTATCTAAAGTACCCAGTTTACTCCTGTTTGGTACATAAAGAATTACTTCCAGAAAAGATTAGGATAATGTCCATTCAAGAATAATTCAAATAATGACATTTGTCTTAAGCTGTACTTAGAACTCTCTTATAGCTAATGACTGCCCTAACTTTGACAATTAACACTGACCTTGCTGAACTTACTCCTCAGGAGCATGCAATACGCATAATGCACTGGGTTTGGGTCAGCTTCATGGTTTTCAAACTTAATGTTTTGCTGTGACTGATTTTGTTGTTGTTGTTGTTGTTTGAGGTAGGGTATCACTCTATCACCCCAGCTAGAGTGCAGTGGTATCGTCAGAACTCACTGCAACCTCTAACTCCTAGGCTCAAGTGATCCTCCTGCCTCAGCCTTCTGAGTAGCTAGGAGTATAGGCATGGGCCACCTCAAGCAATCCTCTGGCCTCAGCCTCCCCCGAATGCTGGGATTATAGGCATGAGCTATCATGCCTGGCCCACTGTTGCTGCCTTAAAATTCTTAATAACATTTGAATAAGGGGCTTCACATTCTTTATTGAGACAAAGTTTCAGTACAGAATGTGATGATCAGTTCTTTTAATAAATAACTTAACAATGACTTGACGATGCCTGCAGTGGCATCGTAAGGTCATCAGTTCACTGCAACCTCCAACTCCTGGGCTCAAGTGATCCTCCTGCCTCAGCCTCCAAGTAGCTGGGACTACAGGAATGTGTCACCACACCCAGCTAATTTTTTCTATTTTTGGTAGAGACAGGTTGCTCTCCTCAAGCAATCCCCCTGCTTTGGCCTCCCGGATTACAGGTGTGAACCACCATGCCAGACTGGAAGCTCCACATTTTTATTTTGTGCTGAGCCCTACAAATCATGCATAATATGATGAGCTGGCTGGGCTAACTATAATAAGGCTTACCTCTATGTCTGTTCAAAAAGAAGCCACAATTTTATTGATGTTTCCAGGGACAGAGGTCTTAAATGGCTCCCCATTGCCTACCGTTGTCAAATAGTGATGAATGTCAAATTTCTCAGGCTGTCATCTAATATCTTCCACGACAGGGCTCCAGTCTTGGATTTTAAATTTACTTTGCATGAATCGATTCACTCCCTCCATTGTGCATTTATTTCATGAAGATTTATTTATTGAGACTCACCATATTCCAGGTACCCTGCTAGGTCTCCCAGTAACTAAGAGGAAAAGTGACATAAACTTGTCCTAAGTCACCCTGTGTTAGAGGTACACCACAGTACTTGACTTCCCCAAATACCCCTGGCTTTCTGTCACCCTTGCCTTTGCCAATTGCTGGTCTAATGCTGGCTTAGTCTCACCCTTATCTTACTTTGCTCTGTGTTGCCAGAAACTAAATTTCCCAGGTTTTTTTTTTAATACTCTTTGGTAAGACTGGTCAATGATGGCTGTTGATGAAAGTCTGGAGGACAAAGGGAGGAGAGTAGCCAGATTACCTGCCCTTACCCACCTCTCATCACCTCACAGCATCCTGTGGCAAGTCCATGGATCCAGTTCAACTGGGTCAGCCCCTCCCTCCATGATCCTGGTGCCTGCTTCCCAACTTTTACTGAATGAACCTGGCTTTTGGGCTCTAGGAACTATTTTCTTCCATTGTCCTGCTAATCTTGAGGTGCCTAGCACCTACTATGAGGCTCCCCAGCTTCCCAGCACATGTGTAATGAGAACAGTTTCTCTTTCTCTGATTAGATTCTGTTCTTCTGGAATGTGCCTCTTCTCTATCTAGCCTTCCATCTTAACACGCAACAGTATTTCATTCATCCTTCAGGGCACAAGTCCAATCTACTTTGTAAAAGCTTCCCTGGCTTCTGCATTCCTGAACTGTAAAACTGGAAATGCTCTTGACTTAACCTTTGAAATCT
Organism: Arctocebus calabarensis; assembly: GCA_963573935.1. Taxonomy (NCBI): domain Eukaryota; kingdom Metazoa; phylum Chordata; class Mammalia; order Primates; family Lorisidae; genus Arctocebus; species Arctocebus calabarensis. Next base: position 14,731 of record CAUYON010164448.1, on the reverse strand, counting down.
CCTAACATGTTGCTTATAGTTCTCTTGTGATACTTATAGTCATTAAATAATTACTTATGTGGATGTGTTTACTGTCCTTGAGCTCAGGGACATGCTCTAGAATAAGTGAGTAATCATGCTTGTAATGTGAGATTTATCCTACGACAATGACTTGCTTGAGCTAGGTATGCCATAGATATATTGTTGTATTCCTCTAAGTGGTGGATATTAGATACTTTGTTCTGATTCAAAGATTTTAATTTATTATTTTCTTTGGAGAAATCATTACAATATCTGCATTATCCCTATAAATACAGTGTTGAGAAATTAATTACTAGGACAAAATAGATTGTTTGTTATTTGTACCATAGTGACATTATTGGTAGAGAACATATGAATAATGAGCTGCCATTAATATAATAACAGAAGTCATGGGGAGGGTCCATATTTTACTGATTCTAAGACTATCAATTATATCAATTTGAGGCATCTTCACAATGAGTTAGGGTAAATAGTTTCTGATCTTGCCCTTTTACCACCAGACATACATCTATGATGACATCTTTTATTGTGATTTGGATTTCTGCATATTTTCGGTCTCTTACATTTGAAGATGAATGCATTCCTGCTTGTCATCATGTCTAAGAGAGGCTGTCAGGAGCAATGTCATCTCAATAGTGATTTCATGTGGCCCAGTGTGAAGATTGTTCTTTGATTGGGCTACAGCTGGGTTTTTGAGAGGCTATGACTGTTTGTATTTCTAGCTCTTAAACTAACAGTGAGATTTTGAAATCTTTGTTCAAAAAAGAAACAATTCTTCCATTGTGGATTTCAGCTTGCCAGCCTCATTTTCCTGTGTCTGCTGCTTTCTAGCAGTCTGGGGTGAAGCCTTGTTGTTTGAAGCCAGGCTGCAGCACATCCTTAAAGCCTTCCTTCTGGCATAATTGTTGGCAGTTCCCTCACTTCAACATGCTGTACAACTAGGGCTGTCAAGAATAATTTTGGGATTTGCTAGTTCCAGCAAACTCAGAATGAACACTGAAGGCAGACCATCTAATTGCCGAAGGGTGTCTTCTTAGCACTTCCTGGCAATGTTTACATTGCTGAACAAATGCTTTATGTTAACAAGGGGACATACAAGGTTCCAGAGTTGAAGTGTCTACACGTGCCCTGTGACTGAGCTGACACTCTGCCTCTCATAGACAGTCCTGCCGTGCCAGATGTGAAGCCTCACTTGCGCCCAAATCCCCAATGATGCCATAAGAAAGTCAGGTCATATTACCCTGGCAGAGGGACACCCTCTTTCTAAAGAGACACAAAAAGCTTTGTTGCTACAGCTCAAGCCTTGGCAGAAGATTTGGTTCAATTTATGGCTTTAAAGTAATTGGCAGATTTAATAGAAGGCAGCTTCTACTGCTATGGAGGCATACTTATTACTCCAGTAGAGTGTCCTCTTTCGTTTTGAGGCGTCTGAACCAATGCTGGATAGACAGATCTTGCAACTAAAAGTATAGAAGACCATCTAGGAATTCATTAGATATGAAGATCTCAGGCCACTGTCCAAGGTCTTCTGAATCAGAATGTGCATTTCAGCAAGACTTAAGTGATTTGTTTGCACACTGAAGTTTCAGAAACATTGGCCTAAATCTGACTCTGGCAGAAATAGCACCCTGGCACCCTCCAATTTACAATGGGAGCTTTGTCCTTGTGGGTGAATACCTAGCTGGATGAAGAAGCTGGAATTCACACCGATCTGCCTCACAATGTTCTGAGAACTCCAACCAGCAGGGGACATTGAAGGCCATAGTGAGTTGGAAGAGGCAGAGCAAGATAATTTGGGGAATATGGCTCCACTTGCTCCACAGGACCTGGCTGAGGGATTTTCCATGATGTCCTCTGGAGACTGGCCTAGCGTACAAATGATGCCGCCACGAAGACAGCAAGTTAGGCACCCAGATGATGGACAGGGAGAGTCCCCAGTCAAAGTGGAAACTAAAACCCTCAGACTGAATAACCCAGATTGTAAAGAATTATCTGACACACGAAAATGACATCATTGGAGAGTATAGTTAGGAACAGGTGAATCAGCAGTGTGACTAGACAGAAGCCAGCAACCCAGGCAGGAAAGTTCCCAGGAGGGATTGCGAAGGGTCCTTCTGGGGCCGACGATGACAGGTTGCTATGGGAGGCCAGGTGCCGCCATTGCTGCTGCACTCTCGAGGGTCTGCTCCCCTCCTCCCAGGAAGGTATCTGTAACTTATGACATTCAATTCCTCTTTCAACAACATTTTACTTACTTTTCATGACTAAATATATATATTTCTCCTGCATACAGAACAGCTCATCACATTTTTTATTTTTCTGCATTCACATTTATTATTTCATCTTGTCTTAGTTTTTGCAATCTTAATTATGCCCACAACTCTATCAAGGAGGTGCAGGCCTCATTCATCTTTGATATGTAGCAACAGAGCTGGAACTGTAACATAGAACAACTTGTCTTACCGAAGCTAGCATATTTGGTGACATAGTTAAGAATAGAACAAAGATATTCATATTTTATTGCAGCACTTTTGAGTATGACAACTAGCTGTTTGCCATGCACTTCAAATGTGTGAAACTTTATGAGACTAACATCCTTAAGTTATGAAGCATGGAACCAGTGTTCCCCCAAGAGATATGTTATTTTGAAAACTGTGATTTATTTTGGCCAGCTCAGCATGAGGGATCTTTTCTCAAATTCATTTATTTTTCTTCTTTGTTAGGTATCTAAAATACCTTCTACTCAGTAACTGACAGGGTCTTTAGAGGCTGGTATGAGTTTTCAAACAAAAATAGAACTATAAAAATGTTTTTAGTTAATGAGAATGACTTTTAATATGATTAGCATTTGGAAAAAAGCTTGAGGGTAAAAGCTTTTATGTGTTCTATATAAAGATAAATAAAATGGAATCTACTAATATTACCCTTTTTCTCTCTGGCAAATTGTGACTTTCTCTGGTGGTGATGATCCCACCCACTGACTTCCCCTTATACTTGAACTCCAAGACTTGACATTGATGTAGCGCAATCAACCCATCTCATGTGATAGGGTCGGGTTGTTGGTGTCTTGATGTTGGTATTCTGTTTATACAAAATGCATGATATGATTCTACTTTTTAAAAAAATACATTGCTGAGGTTAGAGGAGAATACATCAATATGTGAGATTTTACATATGCTAAATCTTAGTAAAAGATAAGTATTAATTTCTAATATGTAATTTATATATAACTATAAAATATATATTACACACAATATATGAACATAAATAGTTTGTGTACAATACTCTATACATCTAACACTTAAATCTTACATATAATACTATATATATCGAATATACAAATCTTATATATTAAAATAACAATATCTTTAAGATTTAATTCTACAGATAGTCATCAAATAGGGAAAAAATAATGCTTCAAAAAACTTATCTTAACCATGCTTTTTTCTTTTTGATGTCTAAAACCTGAGAAGTACAGACTGTAGATTACTAATAAAGAAAAATGAAGTGTTCCTAAAGGCTGCTCTGGAACTGTTGCAGCCTCTGTCTGACTAGCATATATTGCAGCTCTTATGAGAGGGTTTTGTGCAATTTCTTTTTCCTGATACATTTCGTTAGTTGCATGGAGCTCCACTGGTGGGCTGATGTTTGTCATGCTCAGTTTACAAATTTGTCTGACCAGATAGCAAACATTTTAAATTTCCACTGCTTATGAAAGCAAAGTACCCAACACCCTAATAACACACACACACACACACACACACACACACACACGGGGGTGGGTGGAGAGGAAGAGAGAGAGAATGAGAGAGAGAGAAAGAAGCTTTATTTCCAGAAAGACATCCAGGAAGAAAGCATAAAACAAACTCTGAGCTGCCAACTGGTCTTATCTAAAAGTATCATTCAGGGTTCTGATTTAATGTTGAGAAAATACATTCTGGCTCCAAGTAGTCTGACATTGTTACATTTGTTTCACTTTTCCATTAGTAGGTGTAATACGGTGAACACAGTTTAGTTAAATTAGACTGTACCAGAGATTTTTTTTTAGCAATGGAGTCTCACTTTGTTGCCCTCAGTAGAGTGCAGTGGCATCACAACTCACAGCAACCTCCAGCTCTTAAGCTTAGGTGATTCTCTTGCCTCAGCCTACCCAGTAGCTAGGTCTACAGGCACCCGCCACAACACCCAGCTATTTTTTGTTACAGTTTGGTTGGGGCCGGGTTCGAACCTGCCACCCTTAGTATGTGGGACCGGTGCCCTATTCACTGAGCTTCTAATGTATAACAAAACTTAAAAATCTCATTTGCCTTCCATCAATTATCTGCAATGAACCATCTCTTCCACCCACAGACTCCCACCAGTGCAAAACTTCTTACATCTCCTATAAGAAATGGGAAACATGCTTCTGAAATGTAAAATCTGAAAATGACTATGATTGATTTCAAAACACTGAAACATTTACAAAATATGATATTAAGTATTCTGTATGGTATCTAAAAGATTTCATGGATGCCTGTATCCTTGAAGAAAACTGTTAAATTCTAGAAGATGAAACGATTTTAACACATGTGTGATCCTCATATCCCCTTGATCCAGGTCCAGAAAAGGACATGAAGTGCACCAGAGCTGAAACTTGAGTAGCCACTGGAGACTGTGGTGCCATGGGAACATAATTAACAGTGTCATTAACATTGTTATCAGGTTCTCAACTTCAAAGCACAGAGTATCCAGGTGATAAATTATTGACTGTGACAGTTCTCAACATTCATTTAGTACTTTGGCAAAAGAACTTGGTTTCCTTATCTAAATGTGCACTTTCAAGACAATGGGCTCTATTTGAGAAGGATTAAATCCTGAGAATTTTGTTAAATGAGACGTAATTAGAAATTTTAGGCTCTTTCTGAGAGAGAACAATTCCAGAAGCAGTGGCAGCAATTCTACTCTGTTTTACTTAAAGGACTGACTTGTGACTAATGAATGCATGTGTACGTGTATGCATGTGTGTGGTGTTGGTCCACTTTAGTAGGCTCAGCTTTATCTAGGCTGCTGAACTTCAATTTAAAAGTTATTTTCAAAGGGAAACTCTTTGGCTGGGTGCAGTGGCTCAGACCTGTAATCCTAGCACTCTGGGAAGCCAAGGCAGGTGAATTGCCTGAGCTCCGGAGTTTGAGATCAGGCTAAGCAAGAGACTCCATCTCTACTAAAAATAGAAAACTTAGCCAGGGCAAGGCTGCAGTCCCAGCTACTTGGGAGGCTGGGACCAGAGAATCACTGGAGCCCAGGAATTTGAGGTTGCTGTGAGCTGTGATGCTGGGCTGGGGAACAGAGTGCTGTCTCAAACAAAAAGAAAAGGCAGGGGTTGGGGGGAACTCTTTGAAACACTTTAGCACCTGACCAGTGAGTAAATCCCAGTATAGTCCTGGGCCAGTGTGGAAAATAGAGAATAAACGTGCACAGTCCCTAAGTCTCAGGTCTGTAACGACTCCTTACTTACAGCCAGCAAGGTTTCTTCTGTGTTTACCAGAACAAATCGTCCGTGTGCAGCTAACATAAGGGACTCCTCATTTTCATTTGCATGACCACAGGGTCTAGCGCCTTTAATTCTATCCTGGATAGAATATTTTGTGTAAGTTTTGAATTCCTCTTTCACCCATAGGCCAATACAGTGTTTGACAGAAGACTGAGTACAGAGGTTGTTCCACATTTTCTTCATGCAATGAGAAAAGAGGATGATCCCTACATGCCCAGTGAGGGGAAAGGCGCTGAACGGGAAGGATATGCAATCATTTAACCACACATTGAGTCCTTCAGGCAGGTGATCTGTCAAAGGGCCTCGAGTGGCTTTAACACAGAGCGTAACTGCAAAAAAACAAAACTCTCCGAGAATGGGCAGTCCGTCTATGTTTTACGCCATGTTCCTATAAGGTGCATACAATTCTGAATTTATAGCTCAACACGGTTCATTTAACCTACTGAGCTAGAGTTTAGTGACTGAGTGTGGGAACTTTGGAACTATTTTTGTTATAGTGGCTGGTGGTGCCTGTGGGTTTTTTCCCTTCTTCCTTTTCTTCACCAATGTTGAGAGTCAATCACACTGACAGAAAAGAGCAAAGTCATTATAATTATAATTAGAACATGAATGTAAATCAAGGAAAATTCCAAACGGCTAGAATTATAATCTGAAGACTCTTCAAATTACCTTGGAATGCTTTACATTACTGACTAAATTGTGAGACTCCAATATATTTGCATATATTTGATTATGTAGTTTTCCTTTTCTGTATTTTCACTTAATCTCACCAAAATGCTTTGGTAAGAAGGAAAAAGATATTCCGCAGCTCTCAGTATAGTGCTCAATAAAACCTCGTTGAATGGAAGAGTCTGGAAAAAAATCCTGTTTTTTAATAGACAAATGTGGGTTGGGGGTGGGGATGGTACCGGTAACAATGTTTTTAATTTTGCAACTAAGAAATAAACTTTTTTTGGAAAATGTGGGGAAGTGATAAAGCAATTTCATCTCTATGAATTCTGTATTTTTTTTAAAATCTGTATCACTGAAATGTAATGCTGTGAGGAAATTTTCTAACTTTCTAAAAATAAATATGCAAATAATGTATCTTGCATACAGAAAAATATATAGCATGGGAGGAGGAATTTATTATTTCAGCCATTATTGTTTCTACAAGGGAGAAACAAAGTAATAGAGTGTAGTAGATAGCCGGTCCCCATCACAAACACAAGGGCAGCCCATATATCTCCAACCAAGGTTCATTATGGGGATTTTCTAAGCATGATCATACTCAGCTCTGGTCACTCTATGAAATACCGCTCATTGAAACGTACAGTCCATTCTTGTTATTCATGGTGGTTTTGTTCTATAAAGTCTCTCCCAACTGCAAATTAACAAATACTGAGCCCTTGCTCCTACAGGAAGCATATATGTGTGTCTGTGCAGTATGTGTACACATATTCCACATAGATGATTATCTTAAATGGTAAATGGATCTCATCCTGTAGGTTCTACTTTATTTATTTCACAAGGAAAAATGAGGTTCAGCAGTGTTGAGTGATTTGCTTGAGGCTGCCCCACTAATAGGTATCAGAGATAAGACTCCAACTCCATTCAGAGCCCAGCTTTACTGCACCGGACTGCCCATACCATCTCAGTCTCCGGCCTTCTCTGGATGACAGCCGGAACAAGAAGGCAGAGTATGGCCTTCTTCAGCCTGGGCTGGGAGTGTGCGTATTGAGTGACGCACATTTTTTTTCTTACTCTGCACATATCTACATCTGACCATCAAAGTGCCATTGGGTATTGATTTGGGGTTTCAAGTAAAGTATAGTGAATGGGTAAATTTGCAAATATAGAATTGTTGAATGAGGTTGACTTTTTTTTTTATTTCACATCAGCAAGGGTAATTTAAGGTCATGACTAAATATTAGGTCACTGGGTTTTTGGGCCAATGTCCTTTCTAGGATTGAGGTCCCCCAGGTGTCTGCCTCTGTAGGCATGCTCTGAGGCCTGCCTGTGGTCTACACTGTGTTTCATCATCTACCAACACCTATCAAAAAGGGTTATGGATTTTCCTTTTTTGTTATTTTTTTTGCAGTTTTTGGCTGGGGTCGCATTTGAACCTGCCACCTCTGGTCTATGGGGCCGGTGCTCTACTCCTTGAGCCACAGGAGCCGCCCCTGGATTTTCTTTTTTGAAAACACTGGGAAGTTTGCAATTCACACAATATATTGTCTTTATACTCTAAATTATGCAGCTAGTTAAAGATAAATGTAGGATGGTATTTTGTGGACATTTTAGTGAAAATCCACAGATTCTGATAATTGCCCTAAGTGAGATTTTCTTAGAATTGTATTCCAAAGAATCTCATTATTTGAAAAAAGTGGCTTTATCACAATATCTTTTCAGCTATCTTTTTGAATCCTTTTTGATAACTAAAACTTATATGATGAACACTTTCTCTTTTCTTTATAAAAAGAGCACAATCTAGTGGTTATTACATTTAGGATTTCCTGTAACAAAAATAAAAAAATTTTATACCTATTGTGCTAATAGAGAAAAATATTAAAAACCATGTTGTGAGCCTATCTGACATTTATAAATGTTAAACATTGGGTTAGTTTTCCATTACTCTTGTAGTAAAGTATTCACAAACTTAGGGGCTTAAAACAACATGTTTGTCATCTTACAGTCCTGAGATGAGAAGTGTAAAATGAGTGTCATGGTTGCATTTTCTCTTTCAGGGAGAATCCATTCAGTCCCAGCCACCTATAGACCAGAAGAGGTCTATAGTCCTTGGATCATGACCTTCTTCAAAGCCAGTAATCTCACTGCTCTGACTTCTGCCTCCATCCTTACATCTCCTTGGAGTTTGCCTCTCCTGTCTCCCTCTTAGGAGATCCTTGTGATTACTCTGAACCCATCTGGATAATTCAGAATAATCTTCTTCTTACTTTAATTATACCTGCTAAGTCTCTTGCCATGTAAGGTAACACAGTCCTAGGTTCTGGAGTTTAGAATGTCGACATCTTTGGAGACCATTATTCAGCCGACCACCAAGGTATAATGGGTTTAAGTTCTGTAGTGAGTTCAAAGATAGTGACACAGTCCTTGCCCTTAAAAATCCTGAAATCTAGGCAGGATCTGTCAAGTGCTACAAAGCATCAAATAAGGCAAACTAGCTTTTAAGCTCTGTGCATTCAAAGAAAAAAGAGACGTGTCACTAACTGACTGGAAAAATCTCAACCCGATCTCCACAAGGTAATATATACCTTTATCTCTACTTGTCCTTCATCTGTAAATACCATTTACTCCTCCTCTGCTTGGCTAACTCCTACTTAGCCTTTAAAATTGAAGTGTCACTTCTTTTAGGACATGTTTCCTAATACCCAAGGGGAGATGGTAGTGGTCACGTTTTTAAAAAATAGCTTATGTACATCTCTCATTACAAATAGTTCTTATCTTCTAAATAACTCTTCTAAGGCTTTTTCCCTTTCATTTTTGTATCTTCAGCATGGCCTGGTGATCTGCATTTCACAGGCACTCAGTGGATACTGGATTAATGTGGGCAGGTGCTGTGCACTGAAGGCACAGGTGGCCGAAAGATTGTTCTGGGCGGTGAGGATGTCGTGTGGAATGGCAAGGTAGGCCACACACCGGAGAGAGGGGCAAGTGAGCCTTTTAACTAACTGGATGTTGGGGGGAAACAGAGGAGAAACTGGGAGAAATGAGAAAAGAGTAGTCTAGAAGAAAGTTCAATTGTGAAACCTGGGTGAGCAGGCAAATGGTCACAGCTATAACAGAAATGAGACACATATACCCAAGGGAGTTGCGTGTAGGTGAGATCAACACTTCATTTCAACTTCGTGAATCTGAATAATTTAAAAAAACAGCTCGTTGACGTGACCAAGAAATAAAGAGGTGGAATTCAGAAGAAAAGCCAGGGTTGTGTCTGAGGTTAGCTGGGAGGGAGATTACCAGCTTTAGGGGTGCCTTAAAGGGAGAGGTAGTCAAAAAGAAAGAGAAGAGGGAAGAATCAGAGTCACAATATGGGTGAATATGGTCAGAGGGACCCAGTTGAAAGGGCACGTTTTAAAGAATCAAATCAGCATCAGATAAAAGCCGGGGCACTTTTCCTCAGGTGACTATTTCTCTGATCACCAGCAGCAGGTGACTGCTGGTAGCTGACACAAAACTGTCCCATCTACTTTACATTATTGTTATTTGTCTGTGCTACTTATGTCCCACCCACCTCTCTGGGACAGCGCACTTCTTGAAGGCAGGGGTTTTGTCTTTTCACCTTTTGTTACCTGGCTGTTGAACTCATCTCCTTATCTTGAGTTTATTTATTAATTAATAGAGTTAATACATTAATGAGATTCAGATGTAGGTTTTTTCCTTCACCTTATATTAAATTTCTAGTAAAGTTTGCCTAAAGTCTTGGAATGAAAACAAATGCTACAAAGGAGCTTAAAAATACTGCAGCAGAGGTTAAAAGCACACCTTGTGTTAATTCTCTGTCTTGTTGGCAAAGTGGAACTGCATGAAAATAGTTGGTATGTGGCTCAAAGAGAAACTTCCTGCTACATGATACCTCTCAGGTTCAAGTAAAGGACAGAAACCTGCACTTAATTAAAAATATAAACCAAAGCTTTCTGTCTCCAAGATGAGACTTAATCCTAAAGTCACCTGCACCTGTTTATCAGCCAGTCGGCCTGAATGTTCCCCCTGGGGGCAATTGGTACTTCAGTTACTAGAAAAGCAACTCTCACAAAAGGTCTATCAAGTTACCCTAGAAGTGTATCTTAAAAAATAGATTAAGCCCTAGTGCTTCTACAAAACAGGATTTCAAAAGACAAAGGACAGAGAACATTCACATATATGAAGTTCTTTAGATAATTAAAATTTAAATTTGGTTGTTAGTATAGTCAAAATAACAGATATTTGAGAAATTCATCAAAGGCTTCGTATTTGATATTTATCCATAAAAGAAAAGATAATATGCTAACTGCAGTGAGTTTTCCTCTTATCAGATAACTATCAGCTTTGGCATTGATTTATATAAAAGACCATATTGTATGAAAATACATACAATACACAGACTGTGTTTCTTCTACACCCAGGTACATGCAAGGCCACATTTGTCTTTGCAGGGAAGGTCCGTGGCCATGACCATCCAACCAGGCCATAACCTCCGCAGCTGTTTCTCCCATCTTCAATCTAGCACTTACCCAGCCTCAATACTGTGAATGGTCAAAGTGAAAAATAAAATTAATGAGTGCGTTATACTATTGAAGACCTGGGATTAAGTTTTTAAAGCAAGTTTCTAAGTAAAACATTTAGGCAAAAATTTTAAAAGCTTTTCACAGCTGGTTCACACTCATTTACTTGAAGTTCCATCAATACACATAGGAAAGACCACCTCAGTATATTTCTGCCCGAGGGAGCGAGGTGACCCTATCAGAAGAACACTTTTAGGCTTTGATAAGTCAAGCTGAAAGGGCATTCAAGCATAAGAAACTTTTAAATGCTTTCTTTGGGTGCTGCAAGCCATTTACTATGTTAAATTCCTATAGGAACCAGGAGGTGTCACATGTCTTTTAGAGAACGGATAATTTTCATGGCAAGACAGCATCATGCTTCTTCGGCAGGTGTTTTGGGTCCTCTGTTAGGAAGGTTATTAAATCATACAGTATTGCTCATTTCAAACCAATTGATGAAGGAGTCATAAAGAAATACAGAATCAGCAGGAAGAGCTAGCTACAAGGAAAAATAATAAATTTAATCTGAATAATGGTAGCTATATTTATGTGTATATATATATATATATATATATACCAATATACAAAGGGTGCCAAAAAAGTATACACATTTTAAGACAGGAAAAAGTGCATTAAACTTGTGCTACTCAAGTCACATTTGACTTTTGCAATTATAAGGTATTCAAACATGACTTGTATTTATCTTTTGTTACCAGCATATGTTATTATAATTTTAATATGTTTTCCCTTTCTTGTTTGCTGTATTCTTTTGTACCCTCCATATATATGTGTATGTATATACATACATACACTTTTCAACTCCCGTTAAGCTCAGTATTTCTATATATTTATATACTTAAGCTTCCCTAAATAGGTATCAGAAAGGAGATAGTGCAGTGTTAATTCTACTTGGCAAGTACCCCTATATCTAGAATTATGAAGAGCTTGTTATGAGTTATTAAAGATTAATATCAATTATAATTTATTTTGTCATTAACTGTTCAAGGCACATTCTGAATCCATGCTTGTGAAACTTTGGATGCGGTAAAAAATTTACAAGTACAAGGTTGATGTCTACAGACATAGGACTTACTAACTCTGAAAACGTGTTTTTATAAGATAAATTAAAAACGTTAATTCTGCCCTACTTGGTAGAAAAATAAGCATCATAGAGAAACAGGCCAGTCTGCCAAATGACCAATTTATCCAAAGCCAATTCATCATAAATCAATTTGCAGATGACCAATTTGCCACTTTATCGAAGATGTTTTTAAGTGTTTTTTTTTTTTTTTTTAAATTCAGATTAATACGAGGGTACAAACAATGAGGTTACATTGTTTACATTTGTTAAGTAAAGTTCAAGTTGTAGTTGAGCCCTTCATGCAGCGGGTGTGCTTTATACCCTAGGTTGTGCAGAGAACACACCAATCTTCTCCCTCCTTCCTTCCCCCCTCCTCCACCTCCACTCTTGAATTTACTTGTGTTTTTTTCTCTTTTGTAGGCATGTAGCTGTTTATCTATTGATTTCACATTAGTATTAAGTACACTGGATAGCCGCTTTCCCATTCTTATGTTACTTTACTAAAGAAACTGTTTTTCACCTTCATCCAGGTTAACACAAAAGATGTAAAGTCTCCATGTTTTTTAATGGCTGAACAGTTCTCCATGGTGTACATACACCACAGATTGTTAATACATTCATTTGTTAATACATTCATTGAAAAGCACTTGGGTTGATTTCACATCTTGGTGATTGTGAATTGAGCTGTGATAAACATTCTAGTGCAAATATCCTTATGATAAAATGTTTTTGTTTTCTTTTCAGTGTTAATTTGACCACATCCTTCCTGCCCCCTTTTCCATGGAATTATGGTTTAAACTGGGTGAATATTTGACTGGAATGATTCAAAATTTTTGCCTAGAACTTTTGGAACTTTCACTTTTAGCCTCGTCCTGTGCCCCAACCCACCTGTGCTCTTCCATGTCCCTGCCCCGGCCACAGGCCTCTGGCAGCAGCAACCTGTCCCGTGCCTGGTTTAAAATACTTCTGCAGCACTTGTAAGTGAATTTTTCTTCTGACAAACTGCTATTCAGGGGACTAAAGATTAGGTAATCTGACCCCTGCCAGTTAGCTTGGGGAAACTAGTCTTCAGCAAACTGACTTGGTTTTCCCTAAAACAGGGGTGGGGGGACCTGTGGCCTTAGACCAAACATGGCCTTCTGGATCCCTAAGTGCAGCCTCTTGACTGAGTCCAAATTTTATAGAACAAATCTTTTAAGTCTTATTAATATATTCTTGTTCATCTTTTATATTTTATTTTATCTTTAACATGGATGTATTTAAAACACCAAAGAATAAAATAAGGTGTCATGAAATAGTCCTCCCAGATTCACCAGCATACTTAGAACATTAATAAGACATCAGGACTAAACTAACAGCAGCTATGCTCATGATTCAGATCTAACTGCCCTGGCCTGACTGTTGCTACTCCTGCACACGTCTGGTTGGCGAGAGTTAGTAAGGATTGAGCACTCCAGTCTGTTATAAGCTTTTGATAACTGCACTGTGTTTCTGCTTGAAGTGGAATTTGTAAATAGTTGCACAGCTCCGCAATATTTTTAAATTCTGTTGGCTCCACAACTCATAATGTCAAAGAAGACCAAGAGAACACTGAAGGATGAAAACAGATTTTTTATTTTTTCAGAGACAGAGGCTCACTTTGTTGCCCTTGGTAGAGTGCTGTGGCCTCACAGCTTACAGCAACCTCCAGCTCTTGGGCTTGGGCAATTCTCTTGCCTCAGCCTCCCAAGTTGCTGGGACCACAGGTGCCCACCACAATACCCAGCTATTTTTGTTGTTGTTGTTGTTGCAGTTTGGCTGGGCCAAGTTCAAACCTGCCACCATCAGTATATGGGGTTGGCCACCCTACTCACTGAGCCACAGGTGCCACCCGAAAACAGATTTTTTTTATTGAATCATAGCTGTGTACATTAGTTCAATCATGGGTTATAGTATGCGGGCTTCATATACAATTTGAAATATTTTCATCCACCTGTTCAACATAACCTTCTTGGGATTTTCTCGTTTATTGTGTGAAAACATTTGTTAGCTGCAATTAGTAGCTTTCACCTGACCCTTCCAAGACGCACCTCAAATGTGATCCCACCCTTTACCCTTTCTCTATCCACCCTCTCCCTCCCTCCTTTTCCCCTTTCCCCATCTTCTTGTGCTATAATTGGGTTGTAGCCTTCACATGAAAGGTATAAATTAGCTTCATAGTAGGGCTGTATACATTGGATACTTTTTCTTCCATTCTTGAGATACTTTGCTAAGGAGAATGTGTTCCAGCTCCAACCATGTATGAAAGAGGAAAAGTCACCATCTTTCTTTAAGGCTGCATAATATTACATGGTATACATGTCCCACAATTTATTAATCCATTTGTGGTTCAATGGGCACTTGGGCTTCTTCCATGACTTAGCAATTATGAATTGAGTTGCAATAAACAATCTGGTACAGATATCTTTGTTGTACTGTGATTTTTGGTCTTCTGGGTATATACCAAGTAAAGGAATTATAGGATCAAATGGCAGGTCTATTTTTAGATATCTGAGTGTTCTTCAAACGTCTTTCCAAAAGGGATGTATTAGTTTGCATTCCCACCAGCAATGTAGAAATGTTCCCTTTTCTTCACATCCACGCCAACATCTCTGGTTTGGGAAATTTGTTATGTGGGCAAATCTTACTGGAGTTAGATGATATCTCAAGGTAGTTTTGATTTGCATTTCTCTGAAGATTAAGGATAATGAGCATTTTTTCATGTGTCTGAAGGCCGTGCGCCTGTCTTCTTTAGAGAAGTTTCTCTTCAGATCCTTTGCCCATCCTGAGATGGGATCACTTGTTCTTTTCTTGCTAATATGTTTGAGTTCTCTGTGT
>CAUYON010164447.1:0-56935 GCA_963573935.1 Arctocebus calabarensis | reverse complement strand
GCTATTAAAACATCTTTTCCCTTAACTCCTTTTTCTGTGCTTTGAGCTCCTATTTTGCAGTAAAAAATTATTTCTTAATTTCTTTCTTTTTACTTATTTTGGATTTATTTATTTCATTCATCTCACTTTTTTTTTTTTTTTAGATAGAGTCTCAAGCTGTCACCCTGGGTAGAGTGCCATGGTGTCACAGCTCACAGCAATCTCAAACTCTTGGGCTCAAGCAATTCTCTTGCCTCAGCCTCCCAAGTAGCTGGGACTACCAACGTCCGCCACAACACCTGGCTATTTTTTGTTGTTGTTGCAGTTATCATTGGCTGGGACTAGGTCCAAACCCACCAGCCTCAGTGTATGTGGCTGCGCTCTGCTGACTGCGCTATAGGCACTGACCTCATCTGATTTTTTATCATCTGACTCTTAGATCACTTATACTAGACCTTGTAAAAAGATACACATGTAAAGTATTGATTTTTTCTGTTTACTGCTTCAGCCATATTCCAGAAATTTCAATGCATTATTATCATTCAGTGTGTAATATTTTTTGTTTTCCATTGTGATTTGTGCAGGGGTCCTGCTCTAGGGACAGGGTCTTTAAGACCCATGGATCTGGCAGTGACCGACTGAAGAAAAATAAAGTTAGAAGCAGCAAGAGATAAAGAGACAGGACACACAGAATAGAGTTTTCAAAGGTGTGTTTGTGCGAAACACAAAGGGACCATTGCTCGCTTGTAGGGTTCCTACTGCCGGGTACCATTGCTAGCATGTGGGTTCCCACAAATGGTCCCGAGCGCTTGTTCCACTCAGCTTTTATTGAAGAATATTTGCTCCTTTAGCCCAGAGCGTAAGCTTAGGAAGGGAACAAAACATTAGCAGTTTCTCTGAGTAAGCATGTTAGTTTTCATTCTAACTATAATCCTTAACTTTAAGGGTCTAAAGAGCCTTGAGAAATGCAAAACCTGAGCCTTGTGTGTGGGCAGCCTCCTGTCTGTGATCACACACACAGATTCCTTGGGGAAAGTTAATCCCCACTAGTTCACTGCAGAGCAGAGGCCTGGACAGCTAGCTGGCTTCCGGCTCCTCTGAAGAATCAGTGGAACAAAAGAATTTGCCTCTGATCTCCACCCAGTGGCATCTTCCTCTATGACAAGCAGACACAAGCCCTTCTGCCCATATTTCAGGGCTTGAGCTGTTCCCTTGATCTCTGCCCTGGCCAAATACAAATCCCCACAATGGGTGTTTACTTTGTTGACTAAGAAGGAGAAGGCCTGGTAATGTTCCCCCCAGGCCTTGCCTTGTCTTCTTCAGAGTGTTTACAGACCCAGCAGGGGTATTTGAAAGCTGTGTCCCTTACAGGCCAGGCTTCTAGAAAGTGCAGGAACTGCTCACATAAGGAATTTAGCAGCTGGCTTAAAAGTAAACTAGCTAAACTGTTTTTATTACACCTTGCCCAGCTAATTTCTGTTTTTTCCTTTTTCTGGGAATATTTTCCCTTGTCAAGAATGGGTCTTTGGTCCCAATTCTACCTGCAATTTTTTTTCTGCCTCCTGGATTATTTAGAAGTATATTGCATAGTTTCTAAACATTTGGAAAATTCCCAGATACCTGCTATTATTCTCTAATTTAATTTCACTGAGGTCAGAACATACTCTGTATGTTTCAATTCTTTTCAATTTATTGAGTCTTTTTTAATAAACTATCATATATGGTCCATCTTGATGACTTTATATGCATACTTGATACAAGTTTTGTTTTTTTGTTTTTTGTTTTCTGTTTTGTTTTGTTTTGTTTTGTTTTTTTGAGACAGAGTCTTACTTTGTCACACTCGGTAGAATGCCACGGCATCACAGCTCATAGCAACCACAAACTCTTGGGCTCAAGCAATTCTCTTGCCTCAGTCTCCCAAGTAGCTGGGCCCACTTGACACATGGCTGTTTTTAGAGACAAGGTCTCACTCTGGCTCAGGCTAATCTTGAACCTGTGAGCTCAGGCAATCCACGGCCTTGGCCTCCCAAAGTGCTAGGATTACAGGTGTGAGCCACCATCCCCAGGTGAAATAGTTGTGGGATGTAGTGTTTTATAATCAAGTAGATTATGGTACTTAGAATGAAAGCCCCTCAATAGATAAACATATTAATCCCCAGGACCCATGAATATGTTACCTTATGTTTCTAAAAGGAAATTGCTGGTATGATTAAGTTAAGAATTTTGAAATGAAGAAATTATCCTGTATTATCTCTTTGGGCCCAGTGGAATCATAAAGTTGATTATAAGACGGTGGGAATAGGATCAGAGGAAGGGGGAAAAAGACAGTATAATGACAAAAACAGAAGCATTTGCATATAATAAGCTGCTAGCTTCAAAGATGCATGGAAAGGCCAGTAGCCAAGGAATGTAAGGGGTATCTAGAATTTGGAAAAGTTTTGAAAGTAGATTCTCATCTAGAGCCTTCAGAGGAAACATAGCTTTGCTAACTCTTTGATTTTCAACCAAGTAAAATCAGTTTGCACTTCTGAACTCCTAAGCTGTCAGAACAACACATTGTGTTATTTTAATCCATTAAATTTGAAGTAATTCATTACAGAAGCAATAGGAAACTAATACATGGGTCAAAGTGATTGACACTGTTCGGTTCTCAACCTGTGGATCATGACCTTTGGTGGGGGTCACGACCCCTTTTTAACAATGAAAATACATTGCGGCATTAGGAAGATTGAGACCACTGGTTGAGATAATCTGTTTTACTATATTTTTGTCCTGATCATTCCTTCAGTTGCTCAGGCGTGTTAAGATCTAACTGTGGTTATAGAATTATCTTTTTGTTCCTTTAATTGTGACAACTGGTGCTTTGTGTATTGGAGCATTTAGTGCATAAACGATTACAGGTGGATTTCTACTACAAACACTCTTAAGTAGCATCTCACATTTCAACTTAACTTTGGTATGTGCATAACCTGGGGTCTTTTCCACCCATGCATGTTTCTGAGGTTATCCAGAGAATTATACAGCATTTGTAAATAGAATTTGGGGCTTCTATTCTCTGATCCTCTCCTTTTCAAGATTCTACCTAATTTTCAACACCTATGGTTACACTGAACACTGTCCTCTGCTTTTTACTTTGTACAAAAGTTTTAATTACCTACTCAGTAGGTACCTACTCAGTGCTACTTTCTGCCTGTCCTCAGTGAAAATTCATAGAGAATGGATTCTTGGCCCCTGTTTTTCATTTTTTGTAAGCATTGTAAACTTTGACTACCCTCCAGAATCTGCTTATTAATGTAACCTAATCACAAGAGTGTATTTCATCATTTTTGTGGGTCTCAGGCACCTGGGAAAAGATTATATAATGTGCATATAGCATCAGGGGGAAATACTGGGAAATGTTAAAATTTGTAAAGCCAATTTTTGAATCTTACTTTACAAACACCACTCCATTGTCAAGAACAAGTCCCAAGCTTTATTTCCCTTTCTCTTTCATGATACTAAGCTCTAAGATAAGGTGACATTTAGATGTCCCTGCACTTTGGGAAAAATATTCTGTGATTATTCTATTCATTTCTTCGCTCTTTAACATTTGGGGGGGCGTCATGTTATTTTTTTTTTCTTTTAGGTTATTTTCTGCTATTTTTGCATATCTCCTCTGGCTTATTTCCAACCACACATCACTGCCTCCGTCTGCATTATTGCCTTTTCCTTGCATTTTCTTCCCTTGTGAGTAATGTTTATGTATTGTGATACTTACAATGAAGGAAATTTATGTGTTTGGTGTTTTGCAGAACCAAATTGAGTTTGTCTCATAAAATTGCAAATATATAGTTGGTCTCATGAATTTCTAAGTTTTTTGAGAAAATAACACTAAAATCTAACTGAAGATATTCTAAAAGCATTTACTACAATTTCCATAATTATTCTTGATCAGAGAAAGTGGCATACAATTTACACTGTTCTTCTGAGGAATGTTTTTGAAAGGACTTAGCACACTGTAGCTTTCATGTAGCTCTGGGGGTGTTCACAATGCTGTATTATTGTTCGAGAATCAGCTTTGTGGTACCCAAGAACACAGGATACAAATCTCCTTTAAGACTATTTGCTTGTATGTAGGAAGCATTTAAAGATATTGTTTCAAACTAATTCCAGAAACCTTGATAAGTTATAAAACCTGAGTCAGTTATAGGGCTATGTTTCCAGGAAGTAAATTCAGATTCAAAATACTTGTTTGATTTTAACATACAAATTCTACACCTACTAAGATATTTGATAAAGGAAAAAAACAAAACAAAACACATTTTCGTACAGGAACATAAATCCTGGCTTTCATACCTATGAACATTCTTTCCGTAGTGACAGACTATTTCCTTCACTGAAACTTTAGGCTGCTTTGAGTATTCTGCCTGAGTCCCTTGGGCTTCCCTCTAGTTGTCTAGAACCCAGTTTAAGAAAGAATACAGCTAAGTCTGTTTGGTCCACCATCCTTGAAATCTTATTAACCTGGCCTGCCTTCAGCAATAATTTTACCAAGTCACTGTAGTCAAAACCCTCTTACCCTTAATGTTTCTGCTTAGTAATTTTCTGACCATCATGCTGCTCCTGCTCCACACTTAGAAATCACCACTTGACCCTAATAGAGTCACAGTTGTGTCCACTCTTTCTCTCCCACAGAAAGACCCTTTGCAGAGGTCTGCATACCTCTCATCATGACGACCCTTAAATAAAATCTACGCCATCTTTAACAACTGTCATGAAATTTTTTCATAGATTTGTATCATTTTTTAATTGGTAATGACAATGTTTCAGATGAGAAAACTGAGAAGCAGTGATTCTGGTTGTAGTGACAGAATTAAGCAATCTGAAGGGGTCTTCACCCAGTTCAGCCTCTTTCCACTATTCCTTAAAATACTTAGGCAGTTATACATAAATCATCTTTATAAATTGAATCACTAAACACCGACTGCCCTTTAACTATCTCACTGTAAAATTAATAATATTCTACAGTTCATAATTAGATTTGGCAAAAGAAGAATGCATAATAAATCTACCTCCTGCCATTACGACTCAGATATTTCAATTCAAAAAATAGTTGTTAGCAAAAGTCAAGATGTGTCTACTCCTTTTGCCTTCTGCATTTACTAAAGGTCTGTTTCTAGTACCAGGCATTCTCCTTGCCCAGTCAGCCCTTCTTCAAAGCCTTGGTTGATCTATATTCTCTTGTGGTCAGGCCTATAGTGGCTCACACCTATAATCCTAGCACTATGGGAGGCTGAGGCAAGTGGATCGCTTGAGTTATGGAGTTCAAGACCGGTCTGAGCAATAGCGAGATCTCATGTCTTCTAAAAATAGAAAAACTAGATGGGCATAGTGGAAGTCCCACTTACTCAGGAGGCTGAGGCAAGAGGATCTCTTGAGCCCAGGAGTCCGAGATTGCTGTAAGCTATGGCATCACAGCATTCTAACTCTACCTAGGGTGACAGAGTGAAACTCTGTCTCAAAAAATAAACAAACAAAAAACCCTATATTTTCCCAGGCATGGCACTTATACAAGTGACATTTAGTTGAATTTTAAGAGCTCTCAGCTGTGGTCACGTAAATTACAATTTTTTAATGATGCTAGTGAGGTGAAGAATTAGAAAAATTGGTTGTTAACTGTGACTTTACTAAGGAATTGCCTAAAATTTTAAACGTATTTCCTTTATATATCTGGGAAATAAATTCTAGGCTAACTTTGATGAATCTATAAAGTAGTGGCAAAATATCTAAGAAATATATAAAATGTTTGAATATATTTAAACTTTTTTTTATATCCTTACAGAGTAGAGACTTGTATGATTTTTTCCCCAGTACGAAAAATGCCTAAATTACTAATCACTTATGATGTGCGTTGAATGGAATGATTTATAACACTGAAGTTGAAAGACTTTATCCGTAAAATTTAAAGGGCAAAATGTCTTGAGTAATGACAAGTGTATGGACTTCAAACAGTTGTATACATCTCTGATTAGCTCCGAACTAGCTCTGCATGTCCTTGGGTAATTTACTCTAAATTTGCAGTTTTCTTAAAAATAAAAAGGTAGGCTGGGCATGATGGTTCATCTTGTAATCTTAGCAGTCTGGAAGGCTGAGGTGGGTGGATTGTTTGAACTCAGGAGGTTGAGACCAGCGAGACCCCATCTCTACTTAAAATAGAAAAACTAGCTGTATGCTGTGTCAAGCACCTGTAGTCCCAGCTACTCAAGAGGCTGAGGCAAGGGAATCACCTGAGCCCAAGAGTTGGAGGTTGGTGAGATTGGTAGAAAGAGAGAAGGCATTTGGTGGGATCTCCCTGAATGTACACAATGCAAGGATATGTTTCAAAACAACTAAGAGTAATTTTAAATGCCTTACCACAAAAAAATAAGTGAGGTAATGGCTATGTTAATCAGTTTAAGTATTCCACATTGAATATCAAATCATCACATTATAGCCTACCAATACATACAGTTATGATTTTAATTCAATATTAATTTTTAAAAAAGAGTTTGAGGTTTGAGTTTGTGATGCCAAGGCACTCTACTCAGGGTGACAAAGTGAGACTCTGTCTCAAAATAAACAAATGAAATAAAATAAAAAAATAAAAAGTATACTCACATATAGTTGCCTAACTTGGGTATATTAAATAATAGCAATGTGTATAATACTTGAATATAGATTTTTTTTTTAAAATGGGTATTTTGTATTAACAAAGTTCCATTGTAGGTCTCATTTGTTCCAATTTATTAATATAATTTATAGATTACTGGCTGTAGGAATTTAAATTACATAAAAGCTATTTTTATTCTTTTCTAGGTTAAAACATTACTCATTTTTCAACAGTGATGGTCATCACTATAATTCTGATTATAGTGGTCTTCACTATAATTCTATAGGTGTCCCTTCTACCTACCAGAAATAAGTGGGAGGATACACATGTATGAACATAGTTTTATGTCCCTTTAATAGTATTATCTGTATTTACCCAGGTTTCAATTTAAGATTTTATTACCATTATCAAAAATTAATTTCTATTTTTTTATTCTTTCTAATCTCTAAGCAATATCTTACATGTAAAAAAGAAAATATTTAAGGAACAATTGCAGTGAGGTTAATCACAGATGACTGACAAAGGAAAAATGACCAATTTTTAGCCTTTTTAGTATAAACAGATATATGCCACAAAAGGAGAGTTTTTTTGCTTAAAGTTCTTTTGCTTAGTTATTTTAGCTTAGGAATTAAACTGACAAAATGAAAACTGCAATGATTTTAAATATTTGTTTACCAACATGTTAAAACGCCCTTAACTTCTTAAAAATCTACTTGTATGACTAGAAACCACAATTACAAATAGATATATTTAAAGTTGGTGGTCTTAATCTTAGGAACGAATTAGTTGAGCGTCATTGGTAACTTAGCCCTGTGTTAAATGTTGCAGGGGATACAGAATAAATTTGGATTCCAGGCCATAACCTGATATAAATCCAAATAAAGAAACAAATAAGACATGTCTGAGTAAATGCTATAATACATAAAATTGGTTATAAATATATATGAAATTCTTTGCTAGAAATTCTGTAACTTAGGCATATAAAACAAGAGAATATCGTAAATTCAGTGAAGGAGTTGAGGGAATCAGATTTTTCCATGGAGGCCTCCAAAGTCTCAAACCTAACATCTTTGAGAAGTGATGGAAAAGGGATCTGGTTTTTTTCAGCCTAATATATATGATGTTTTATTGGAGACATTTTATCCTAAGAAGTAAATAGAGGGGGTTAAGTTTGATGAGAATTTCATACTCAAGGTTTAGATCTGGTAATCATTATAAAATAAAAATAAATTAAATATAAATTTTTTAATGTAAATTTTTAAAATGAGTGTAATCCTGAACTTTTTCCCTTCCAGCATTTTACTTTTAGAATTAAAATTTGTTCAGACCATGATGTTGTGTTGTCTTAGTCTTTTCCAGCTATTGTAGTATAATACATAGGCTGGGTGGCTTCAACAACAGATGTGTATTTCTCTCAGTTCTGAAGGCTGGGAAGACCAGGGTCAAAGTCACAACAGATTCAGTTTTCCAAAGTCTTCTTCCTGGCTTGCAGGAAGACACCTCCTCATTGCCTTTTCACATGGCAGATGGAAAGGTCGGGTCTCTTCCTCTTTTTCTAAGGATACAAATCTGTTAAAAGATAAACTTAGGCACGTTAAAACTTTAGCAGGTTTATTTGAGCATTCAACAATTCATGAATCAGGCAGCACCAGACCATGGATGATTTAGTGGTTCACTGAGGGGGAGTGGGATAAATCTTTTTTAAGGTTTTCATAAAAGCAAGACAAAGAAAATATGTTTGAGGTTAGTTTGTCAGTTTATGATTGGGTAAGCTTAAGTTTCATTTTACTGTTTACACTGGATTGGACTTTGGTTTGCTTATATCCAAGGCACTGGAGATATCTCTACTAGGAACCTCCCGATTTTTTTTTTTCAAATACACTCTATCACAGAGGCCCACCCTCATGACCTCATCTATACCTAAATACTTTGCAAATGTCTCACCTTCCAATCCATCATATAGGGCTTGGGGTTAGGACAGATTTGGGAGAGAATGCAAACATTCAGTCTCTATAGGACTGTGGCCTCAGTATCTGTGCATAGTTATACAAGGATAAGGAAGATGCAAAAGTTTGTAATGTAATATATAATTGGTAAGCTTTGAGTCTAGAGATAATAGCCCAAAATATCTAAACAATAAATAAGAAATTATAATTATAATTAGTTAATGGAGATTCCCTAATAATTCTCCTTACCAAATGTTTATTTTTTCCTTTGTGGAAGTGAATACCTCAAGGAGGCAAATGAGATAATTACTTAATACAAATTTGAGCTTACTACATTAAATGCTGTAGACCAATGAGTCAGCAGGAGTAGATTCTCAGCAGGAGTCAGCTGAAGGCAACTTCTCTAGCATCCCATATTCACCAGACTGAGTAAGCAATTAAATGATCCTCCTCTGCTTAGTGACCTATAAGCCAGTGTCCTCCGTAGGCCCTGGCTTAGCAGAAGGTCAGGGATATTGAGAAGTTCCAGCCCAAAGATGATTATTCTGAGCCAAGAGATGAAAGGAAAATGGAGTCCCAGTTTGATGCGATAAAAGCGGGTTTTTTTCCACCTAGATGTAGGAGGGGTGAAATTTCTGAGAAGAAAGAAATCCACACATGGGCTATGGTGCATGGGGACTTTAAAGGGTCAGAGAGGAAGGGATTGGTCCTTTCACTATTTCCTAGGAGGGATATGTACTCGATTTTTCCTAGGTAGGCTAGTTCTACTGAACAGATCAGTAATCTGATTCTATCAGATGTATGGGGAGAATACAAAAACTTCCAAGTCAGGATAGACATATTGCAAATGTATAACAACTGGACCTAACCCTGATTCATTTATTTCTCTTATTGGATTAAGATAGTTTTGATTTCAATAATTCCATTTAAATTTTGTAATCAGGGTAAAGAAAAGATTTTTAAAATTATATAAATATAAAAAGTTATAGCTTTAAAAAATGATTTCTCTGTTTCTGTATAATTTGAACAGAAAAAAGAGTTTCTTGTAATGTGACGCACACAGTTCCCTAAAAATAATGGGATATCTGTCAAACTGAGATTTTTTTTTCTTGGCTGGAATTTAGTGTAGGGTGTAATGCCATTTTCTTCTCTGCCAAGAAAATACATTGAAATCAGTACTTTTTCTTTTGAACTTTGAGCTTGAAAAAAAGCATTTAAAAAAACTATTCTAGAGTATGGTAAAAAAAATTTGTAGTTACATAGTTCAAATTTGGAGACATATATAATTTGTGCTGTGGAAATAGTCACTATTTTATAAGTCTCACCATTTACTTAAGCAGAGTTATGAATGCTATCTACTGTGGGTGTCTGAAGAATGTAATTAATATTAGATGCCAGATAACCTCATTTTGATTCCATTTAAATTATTCTTAGGATTACCCTAAACTAGAAGACTAAAGATTTGTAAGGTTAAACTTAGAAATATCTAATAATAATGATCTTGAGAAATTGAAGGGGATCTCAGAAAAGCAAAAAAGCAGCTGCTATCTGTTATTTGAAGGACTCTCTGAATAGCATGAGCCACTTGGGGTAAACAGTTAAAAGTCAACAAAACAAAGCATAGGGTCAGAGAAAATTAACATAAGAATGAACTTATTCAAAGGCAAACAAAACAAGTGGGTGAGGACAACAGAGCAGGGGCGCCAGTGCAGACCCTGAGAGGAGGTTGTGGAGAAGGTGGGGAAGTCACTGTTCTTGCAGAGTGAATGGTGCTTGCTATGTTTGAGACTGATTCTACAGCAGATGTTGCTCTTGCACCCAAGTCTTATCTCAAGTGCCAGCCAGGAACAGAGATGCTCTCCAGGAACACTGGCTTTGAAAGTTTAACAGGATGGTGGAGAGGAGGTTGCTGGGACTATGCGAATTAAGAAAATAACACACTAAAAAAAAAGGTAGCTTTAGGTAGGTATACAAGAAGTAAAGATTTGAGCAGAGGGTGCGGAGGTGTTTCACCACCCCTGTACTGTTTAGCTTTGTCTTACCCTTTGTAGAGCTTTTTTATATCTTCCAATAAACTGAATATTCTGATAGTTGTGTACTCTTTATTTCATCCTGATTGTCTGGTGTGCTCGGAAAGGGTATCTCAAACAAAAGCTTCGGGATGGGATACTCTCTAGAGTGGCTTGAAGGACTTTGGAAATATAAGTACAGACTGCCCATGAGGGTGGCAAGCAGGATTTTTTCTGGTTCTCTTTTCATAGGGATGGTCACTGGTCCTACTCTGTTTTTATGGCTCTGTATTCATTAATGGTGTGTCTTTTGATTATTTGACCACCCAAGAACCCACTGTTTAAAGCTATACACACTTTCAAATTGTGTGATGGACATAAAGTTCATGTGCAATTTGAAATAGCTTAACATATTAAATTCCACACGAATTTTGTGTCCACCTTGTATATCTGCAAGCATATAAAGAAATACTGCCCTACCTTGGATATATGAGACATACAGGACATGGGACGAAGCCTGTAGAATATTTTTATTATTGGCCATGCACTGCTTTTGCCTTTGCATTTTCTAGGAAATAGTACTTAGGGAGAAGTCAACCTCAAAAACTTTCATAATGATCCATGTATTAATCATATGAATGGATGAAAGTATATACTTTCCTCAAATTTAGTGATCTCTTGATAAACCAAACAATTTTATATATATATATATATATATAATTATATATTTATGTATAATTCAGTTCATGAATTTATTGTGTCTATTTTTACACACACACACACACACACACACACACACACACACACCAGGTCAACTTTCATTACTACAGGGCTTCATTTATGGATTATGCTGCTCCTAAACCTTAGTAGGTATATGTTAATGGAAACTAGTGTAAATATGAATGTACTTACAATATGTTGCATTTTCTAAAAACATACATATAAACAAAAAGTATCAGGTAGAAAATTGATCAGTTTATTAATAGCCATACAAATGACCACTTATTCCATCCATTTACATACATACATTAGTACATACTAGTTGATTATAAAAAGTTTAAATCAATAATCATCTACATGTAAGATTTTTTATACTGCATGCCTCTCACTTCATCTCCACTACCTTATCACTTCAATTTCTAAAATTTAGTATTTATGATTGAGGTTATGGGTGATAACTAGTCTTTTCCTACTGCTTATAAAAACAAACCCCAAGAAATCTATGTAATATCTCTCTTTCTAAGGGTGAGTGAGGTCTTTAATTTTTGCATCAACATCTATACCATAGTGAGAGAGGAAACCTGAGAAGGATGAGGTCTGGGAGAAGGAGAGCACAAGGATACACTTGCAGGGACCTCTCCATGGTGACTCAGCCCTTAGGAATTTGTAAACTTAACTTCCTGGAACTTGGAAGTTTCCAAGTTCTGTGAAATACTATAATTCTGTGGGGGCTGAACTAGCATCTCCCACTTAATTCAAACTGGCCAATGAGAAGGGTACCTGTGGATGGAACTTCTTGACTGTCAATAAAAAGGGAAGGATCAAGCTAGACAGGGAGTGCAGCCATTTAGAATTTTTCTATGCCGTAAGCTCCCAGCTGGTGAATAAAGCCCTTCCTCTTATCAACGTGGTGTTTGGGTGCTCTTTCTCTCCGTTGGGCCTTGTCTTCCTGCAACAATAGGTTCACATGTTTTAAAATTAATCTTCCTCAAGGGTGATTCATTCCAGTCATTTTAGGTACAAATTTCAGGTTGTGTTAGTGCTTAGAAAAGAGATGTCCTCCAAATAAAATTTAAGTGCTATCAATAAGCAACAGAGTTTTTCTCAGGAATATCTCTGTGAGTTGAACTTCTGCAGCCAGAGGCTAGATTTCAAATGCAGGGAAAACAGATAAGAGAAAGGAAAGACAAATTATTCTCCCTGACAAGCACTTAATTAGCATCTTAATGGGGTATCTACACTCCTGAGAAGTTGTGCTGATGCATGCCCAGTCATAAAAGGCCAAACAACTAGAATTTCTTTTCTCCTTTATAAGATGCTCTAAATTGTTTTTCTGTGGAGGTAACTGAATGCACAAGTACTATTTGCATAACATCCTGACAGATAAATCCTCTTTGCTGCTCAAAAGGTACTGGGATCATTAGAAATAACTGTCGGGGTAAGAGGAGAATTAAGGGAGGTAAACTTATTGAGAAGAAGATATTATATTTTAGATCTATTACTTTCCTTGTCCTGCCATTTGTGCCTTATCCTAGATGAATGACAACTCTATAGAGAAAACTGCTGCAATCAGAAGAGCCTCTACAGTTCCCACCACCATATCTACTTATCTATCTGGTATGTCCTTAACTCCAAATTGTCTCTTGTTTCTATGAAAAAGCTCTCCATGCATCTACCTTAAGGTCATTCATTTACTAATCTCTTATACAAGTTCATTGCGCAAGCAATTACCATTTCTCTCTTGCATCATTGATTTTTTTCATTTCTAAAGAATCATGCCATTAACATACAAACACTATTACTTCTCTCTTCTTAAAAGGAAAAAAAAAAAAGCTCCCCCACCAAAAATTAAAAATAAAAACAAAAAAATTTTGTTTCCATTCTCTAGTACCTGCCCTGAGAGAGGATACCCACAAAAAGTAAGGTCTGAGAGAACAAAAGTCTTCTCACAGAAGCCCCAAGGACACACCTACAAAATCTTCCCTATGTCGACTCAGCTCTTCAGAATTTGTAGAAACATAACTTCCTGTGACCTGGAAACTAACACTGGCTTCTGCTTCTGTAAAAGCCTGGGTCTGCCTTCTCCAGCTGAATTCAAACTAACCAATGAGAAGAATACCCATGAACAAAGAGCCCTTGGCAGAGATAAAAGGGAAAAGACAGAGCTAGTAGGGGAGCACAGCCATTTTTGAACTCCAGTCTGTTGTGACTACACTGGCTGAAATAAAGCCTTCCCTCTTTTAAACATGCATGTTTGGGTGTTCTTTCTCTTCATCAGGCCTTGTCGTCCAGCAACAGTACCATTTCTTTCCTAATAATTGGGCAAAAACTCCTTGAAAAAGTTCTCCACACTCCTGTGTCTCCAAATGTATTCCACCTATTCTCTTTCAAATGTACTTCATTCAATTTTTTTGTCCCCACTGCTCCAGTAGAACCATTCTTATCAAGGTCATAATATTATCTCAAATTCTATAATAATTTCTTAATGCTCAACTTTCTTAACCTGTCAATAGTAATTTGCTAATGAGATCAATCACTCTTTCTTTTAATACTTACTTCATTTGGCACCTTGGAAACCATATACACCTTGTTTTGCCTTCACAATTTGTTTTCTGGGTCATCCTTTTCTCTCAGTCTTGGTTCAAAATACCATTGATATGCTGTTGTCTCAAATTAATATCTTTATCTTAGATTATCCCCAAATTTCAAATCATCTGCCTACTTCACATCCTCATTTGAATGTTCAATAGGCATTTCAAATTTACTAGGACCAAACTTAGTTCCTAATATTATCCCAGAAAACTGATCCCCCTGCTATTTTCCCATCAAAATTTATGGTACTTCATACATTTAGTTGCAAGGGTCAAGAGCTTGGTATTATCTTTGTTTTCTCTCAGTCCCTTTCTCTCCACATCTAAGGCAAATTCTATTGACTATACCATTAAAATATGTCCATGAATCAAACACGTCTCATCAGCCCTACTACCACCATGGTCTAACCATCCATTTCATGTCCATATTATTCCAATAATCTTCTAAATTCTTGCTTCTACTTTTGACCCTCAACCCACTTCAAATGCTTAAGTTTATTATCAAGAAAGTGACCAGGAAACTTCTCAAAAATTATTTTGATTGTGTCATTCCAAAGCCGAAAAGCCAATAATGGCTTGTCACCTCAGTTGGAATAATTGCCACAGTCCTTCACGTGAGTATAAGGCCCCAGGTAGCTCTCCATCTTTCTATAACTTCTTGTCCTACTATTTTCCCTCTGTTCACTTTGCTTCAGCTTGTTCCCTTAAGCATTCTCCTACAGCAGAACATTTGCTTTTGGCATTCCTGTGCCTATGAGGCCTTTTGCTGAGGTGCTCACATGGTCAGCTCCCTTACTCCATTCAGGTCTCTGCTCTGGAAACCTTGACTGGCTTGTCTATACTTTTAATATTCCTCAACCTCATATCCTGAACTCCTTTACTGTTCTATGTTTCTCCATAGCATGTAACATCATATTTATTTATTTATTTTGACTGCCACAGGGCTCTGACCTCCAGTATAAAGTGTAATTGAGATCAGGAATTTTTCTACTATATTCTACAATGCCTGGCATATTGTAATCACTTCATTAAGCTTTTTAAATAACAAATACATATTAATCTTGTGCACGTGATAATGAAAACAGCAGCTTAGCTTATCAGCAGCACAATGTTCACAATCAAGTGTGTCCACTCCCTCGCATTCTCTAAATCTGAACACTGGTGTTGTAATTTTGTCAAGGTCAGGCATCTGTCTGCATTTTTTGTTCTTTTACCCATCCCACTAAACATTTCTTTCTTTGGCAATTAAAAAATTAGGTATTGTTTTATAAATGAAAAGACCCTGATATCTTACAGAGTGTTTGATGATGCATATCCTTGGCTAAGAATAACCACTGAGAGCAATTATATAATAAAATTTTAATTACAATATATGATGTTAAATCCTTCATGCTATAATTCAAAACAGGAAGCTGAAGCTGACATTAGCTTGGATTTGACTATAAGGTCCTCTTAGCCACCATCTCAGATACTTGTATGACCATTTAAGTTTCATCATCATTAGGAAGTTTAGTAGAGTTACAATTACTCGTTTCATATTTGATTTAAATGTAAACTTTCTTTGTAAAGCTGTATAAATTACAAAGCCAACATTACAACCCATCTTTAGATAGTGCTAAAGCATAAGTTAATGTGTAATTATAAATAGTACATGGTAAGATTTGAAATTAAAAGCATTCAAAAGTATTTCCACAGGTTGATTATTAGGGTATAATATTCTAAATTTTAATTTATAAACCTATTCTATGAAAAACTCTATGAAGTTCTCACCCACACAGGCGGCTTTCTAGGTTTTTAAAAGATCGTTTCAAAATTCCAGCATTGTGTTTTCTACTGCTGTAGTAACAGATTTTCTTGATTTGAAACAAATTTATTTTACAATTATGTAAGTCAAGAGTCTAACACAAATTTCACTGGGCTAAAATTAAGGCGTTGACAGAACTGTTTCCTTCTGAAAGCTCTGGGAGAATGTATTTTTTGTCTTTTCCTGCTTTCTGTTGTTACCTCCATGCCTTGGGTCATGGTTCCTTTCTTCAGCTTCCAAGTTAGCCATGGCAGGTACTTCTCCAATTGTTACCAGAATTTCTTCCTGAAATATGTCCTTGGTCTTGGAGATTTGAAGAATGAACGCAGGGCCCACAGAGATCACTGATAAGATCAGATTTATTAGAAAGAAAAAACAGAAGGAAGGAAAGTCACCAGAGCCTCTGGAAGAAGGGAGAGAGTCTTTCTTCTAGGAGCTTTTATACCATTTTATTGGGAGTTACAACTGGTCAGGACTTGGCAGACTTCAATATCGATTAGTGACTAAATAAGGGTATTTAAAAAATGAATGAAGTTCTTCCAGCTGGGGAGGAGTGAGAGGATATAATTCAGAGTTCAGTTTGGAGAGAAAAAATATCTGCTTAAGCTGGGAAAGAGAATCAGTTGTCCAATCCTGAATGGGAGAAATCCTGTATCAACATCACATCACATCTCTTTGACCTTGCTATCACTATCAATTTTTTCTTTGACTTTATTCTGCTTCCTTCAACTT
Organism: Arctocebus calabarensis; assembly: GCA_963573935.1. NCBI lineage: Eukaryota > Metazoa > Chordata > Mammalia > Primates > Lorisidae > Arctocebus > Arctocebus calabarensis. Next base: position 40,526 of record CAUYON010164447.1, on the reverse strand, counting down.
TTAAAAATCCTTATGATTCCATTGAGTCCACTCAGATATTTCAAAATAATCTCCCTATTTAAAGGTTGTTGATTAGCTGCTTTAATTCTCCTTTGTCATATAATTTAACATATTTACAAATTCTAGGGATTATAATTCCCTACCAAATTCATTTTGAAATAATAGATACTTGGAACACATAGGACATAGAAAATTAATATTAAACTATAAAACAGGTGATGCAGTATGCTTTCCAGGTGATTCAATGAAGACTCCAAGAGGTAATTTGCCCCACTACTACACCTGTTTGAACTGAGCTATGCTCACACTAAAATGTACACTCTTTTTATTAAGTACTCTACTCTGTATAAAATTTATTGCCTGTAGAATATGTTCTGAAGATATGTTTGTTAACTTCATATTTACTTAAAACAGCCCTTGACATTCTACATGGTTAATACCAGTAAAGTCAATGCAATTGTTTAAGAAGGTTTTCTTGGCAAACATAGATTTAATCTTTCAGTGTTTTGTCATGGTTTACTTACAATATTTTGGTTCTGTCACATTTATTAGGAGAACTCTGTATAAAAATTCAAAACATTTCTGGACATCTTTCTTGCAATGAAAGTTAATGGGCTCTCTTGCTGGTATAGGGTTAACTTTAATCAGCAAGTTAGCACAGACATTTTGGAGATCTCACTTGCTGATACATAAGAAGCAGGCATTTATTTGCATAATGCATCCTGCCAAGTTCAAGTGAATACAATAGCATAATAGAACACAATTTAGTGAAATAAGAGAATGGAGAAATCCCAAAGAACAAATCTTCTCAAGAAAAACTTTGTCAGCACTCAAAAGAAACAGTATTTATACATATAGTTCTCAGAATTCTTCCTGGTAGTTTTAAAAAAAGTCATTGAAGTATTCTGTATAAACCTCTATAGGTTTAGAAACAAATGGCATGTCTCATATATAAACCAGTCTTTTTGTATCTGAAGTCAATTTAATCCAAATGTCCTAGAAAATTCTAGCACACTGCTTTGTACACTGTAGGTACTCTATAAACACTTATTGAGTTAGTAACTGAATATTTAGCTAAGAAATTAATGTAAAATTAATAGCATTGATAATCTTTGATATTTACATATATTAGAGAAAACAAAAGAACATTTTTATAGACAAGTTAAAACATTGAACAGCAAATTTTATTTTCATTTTTCTGAGCACATGAAAATATCAACTTCCAAAATGCCTTAAATATGACTTATATTTATTAGGACTTTTACCGATAGTGACATTAACTTTCAAGTTTTTAAGATTGTTTAGTTGAGTTTTTATAAGTTACTGTGACCCTACAATTAGACTTAACTTTTAATAAAATCTATCTGTCAGCACTAATGCAGAAAATAGCTATTAGTCTAAGAGAAATACTGAGAGGCCCACTATGAGAGTGGATGACAGGTATCTACTTAGACAGGTTTTAAAAAATATGACACTTCTCTGATATGAAAATCCGTGAATGAAACCATAATATGAAAATAAGTGAAAAGTTCTAAAAAGGTAGATAATATCAAATGGTAAAAAACTCCCTGTTTCATAATAATTTAATTATTTAAAGAGTAGATCTCAAAGTGCTATAGATACATAGGCCAAATAATACCTTTAGGCCCTTTTTCAATTTTATGTTTGTTCTTCAAAACACCAACAACAAAGAAAAACTTCACCCCAAACAACAACAAAAAGCAAGAAATAAACTTAAGCAAGGCATTATCTATGTACTAGATAATATACTTCCTCCACAAATATGGGTGGATCACCAACCATATGTCCCATATCTTAAGGAGTCTATTGTATCCAGATCCCTACATGGACAGGAGACACAAAGATAAGCACTTCCTGACTTTAAGGAATCACCTTGAAAGGGCACCAGAAAGCTTTGAAGATGGTTCTCTTTAAAGTCCTAAGCACATATTGTAATATTCCAAATGGAAGCATATGACAACTCTCTCTATATTTCTCCTCTAAGCCTCAACTGCAAACTGGCTGACCTCCAAATATCTAACCTCTTTATAGTCCTTTCAAGAATAAGTTTATGGACTGTCCCACACCCCTGATTTCTAAAGCAACTGCAACAGTCTCTTGGTTGCTTTGCCCGTTGTTGATGATTATCTTTCTATATTCATGTAAGAATACCCCTTCATCCTTTAAAACGTTCAGTATCCAAATTTGTTGCCTTCAAAACTTCCTCCTTTCTGTCATTTTCTTTTTTTGACAAAGCATTCTTCCTCGCATTTGCCGAGAAGTTTGTCCATGATCTGTATTCTTCCTTCCATCTCATTTTTCTTCATTTTTCTGGAACTAAGATTTCCATGTGCAAGCAGAGGTTCTATCCAACCACCTAATCACCCTGTTTAATGTGATCTTCAGATCCAGGTATTTTGATCTCTACTTTGGTTTAAAGGGTACTTCCAAGACAGCGTACCACAAGTTACCACCTGAAAGCTCCCCAATTCAGGAATTTGAACAACCCTCAACCACTTCCTTTATCTAACCCCCTTCCATTCTAGTTTTCTCAATCTGCTTTTCCCAATATCCTTGCTCTTCTCCTGAACCTTTGGTTACCCTATGTTTTCTCTGTATCAACTTCTTTCACCTGCTTTGAACACTTTGAGGTTTATAAATATCCCAAGCCTTCTTTGCAGCCCTTTTAAATCCTTCACCACATATTTCTTATCTATAAACCTGCTGATGCCCAAACCAGTAACTTTCCCTTTCCCTTATCAGTGTTTGTGTTGCTGCTGAGCAATGTCACAATTGACAATGTGATTGAAAATGTTACAATCACTCAAGTGTTGGCAATAAAAGAGCATGATGTCTGCTTCCTGTCCTTCAGTACAAATCAACTGTAAGCATCCTTGATCAGATGCTTCTCCAATTTCTGCTCTCCTTCCAGATCCCCCATGTACCAGGACAATCTTCTACCCTTTTCATCTTATTTTCTGCTCACCTGGCTTTCCTTAGTTGGTGACTATGCTTTATAGTTGGGTATGAAGTACCTACTCTTTATCATCATTATTTCATTTTCTCTTTCAGAAAAAGAACTACCAAAACATCTGAATCCAATGTGTCCTCTTGCTCCATCATGGCTTATGTGTAGGCTTTTACTTTATAGCATATACATGTGCTCATGGCTTCCAACTGGATAAAGTTCTTGACACCTCATATCATTTAACACACAAACTGATTCTTGGTTCTGATTTTTATTTTTGTCTTGAAAATTATGCTTGAAAGCATAATTTATATGCAGTCACTACATTTCCTCACATATCATTCACTTCTCATTTTTGAAGAATGTGATTTCTGCATTGAAATACTCTCAAATTTTCTCTGTGCCATTGCTATGCCTAGAATACTTCTCAATCATCTCTTTCACCATGATTATATTCTGTATTAAGAAGTACTTACTATACTGCTGTGTAAATTCCTGGTGGTTTATTACCCTTAACAAACATGTAAGAACATATAAGTTTTTTTTATTTTATTATTATTGTTGTTTTAAACAGAGTCTCACTTTGTCATCCTTGATAGAGTGCCATGGCATCATTGCTCACAGCAACCTCAAACTCCTGGGCTTACGTGATTTTCTTGCCTCAGCCTCCCAAGTAGCTGGGACTATATACACCCACCACAACACTCTGATATTTTTAGAGATGGGGTTTCACTCTTGCTCAGGGTGGTCTTGAACCTGTGAGCTCAGATGATCCACCGGCCTCAGCCTCCAAGTGCTAGGGTTATAGGCATGAGCTACTGAGCCCAGCTCAAGAACCATGATTTTGAAAACTATAATTTTCCCAAACTATATTTTTCCCAGATAGCACACTGCCTATTTTATAGTAAGCACCTAAGTGAAATTAAAATGAATGACTGCAGATTACAAACCTAAAGTATATTATTCCTATTAATTCACTGAAATATATCACTGAAAGAGTATTTGTGATCCTTTAACATCTTACTCTTCTAAGATATCTTAAAAAACATTAGCTCCATTACTTGCCAGTTACTGGTAACTTTATAAAGTTATTTCCCTATATTTCCTTATAGGTAAAAAGACTACAGTCCCATATTATTCCAGACTACATTTGTTTTGAGTATGACTTTCAAACACATTAACTGCACACCATGTGAGTAGATGAATGCAAGTGCACGGGACTGAGGAAGGTAAGGGGTGGTCATTAGATTATTTGGTTCCTACCTTTGGCATACTTTAGAGCAGTTTTCAATGAATGAGTTGGTAGAATCTAGATTTGCTGCCAATTGCAAAGAGTTTCCATTCCTTCACATCCATTTTATGTTTAGTTTCAAATATGGAATAAGAAAGTTCAAATCCTTTGTGATTTTGTGAGAAAGGATGAGAATAAAAAGAGAAATAAAATACCATAATCAAAATACCAGTGAAGTAAAATGATGATATCCTAAAGACTTTGATTTTTATATAACTATACCAGGACATAAAAGTAAAATAGATAAAGCATTAAAAAAATGCCATACTGTTTTAGGTTAATTCTAACTCTTAACTCTTTTTTTTGTTCCTCCGCATTTTGGACACTGTTCTATTTTTATTGCTCAGGTTATCACTTTCCTAAAGCAGTTGAATAAACCCCTGGAGGACAAAGGGATCACTCTGAAGGGCGTGAGCTTTGCAGGAGGGAAGCTTTTGGAGTTCTATTCTGTTGACTCAGTGTCTCCTCAGATCAGATGAGTGGCAGAAACAGCTTGTCAGCAGATTTATTGCCACCATACACACTCATGCCAAAGCAAGCAGGGCAATAATATCTCCAGAATTCCCTATATACAGATAATATCTCCAACATTAAGGTAAAACTGAAAACGCCATTCACTGACCTGCAGCAATTCCCTTAAAAATTGATTTTCAGAGAAGAGTTTGTGTGTGGCCTAAGGCAATGATGAAATAGTTAATAGGGCCTGAGCTCCGCAATCTGGAACCCAAGGTATATAACCTCATTCTTTGTATAGAATCATATCCCAAAGTCCAATGTCTAAAATATAGGCCTTTAAAATTAGAATTCATAAATGTGATGCACTCCAAGTTTCTGAAGCTTCAATGAAAATGAAATTACATGCAAGTGCTATATTCTGTGAAATATAAAATGCTCTAGTAAGTTTTAAGAGGACTTTCAGCAATGAAAAAAAGGTAACACAACCTTCCATAAAGAAGGATTTTTTTTTTTACTTAACCCTTAGACATTCAAGATATCCAAACAACTAAATTTACACTATATTTTCCTAGATTTCAAATTATATAGCATTTTACTCTACTTCTCAAGTGCAATAATACCATGTCAGACACTTGCACTAGAATAGAGGCACGGTTCACAATTGCAAGAATGTGGAAACAGTTCAAATGCCTGTCAACACAAGAATGGATTAATGAAATGTGATATAAGCATATCAGGGAGTACTATTCAGTCATAAAAAATACGATGATCCAGTATCTTTTGTAACAACTTGGATGGAACTGGAGACCACTCTTCTAAGTAAAATATCTCAGGAATGGAAAAACAAACACCATGTTTACTCACTAAGATCAAAGGATTCACTGTACAAATAATTGAATGAGCCTTGTGCCACAAAGGCAGTGCTGAAAGAAGCGTGAGAACTCAAAGAATGGAGAGGTTGTATCTATCTACTGAGGTAAGAGCAGGCTTTATAGGGAGAAAAATTTTAGCTAGAAAGGATACGATTTGTCAGGAAACAGCTGGGAGAAAATAGTGCAGACAGATACACACAGATATGATGATGATGGATGTTTAGCGAAAAGACTAAGTAAATCATTCAGCTTGCCTTAAGTGCAAAATACATAGATAAAAAGGGAGGTTAAATGGAAGACTGTGAATATTTTATCATTAAAATTTAAAACTATAACTATTTCCCTCCATGCTCACCTACATGTACATGAGATGTAATCTCTGGTTAATTTTCCTGAGACAAACAAAAAATTATGTTAATTGTGAGATTATTTCTGACTACTTGTAATAGAACAAGTATTTTTGACACTGCACCTTTTAGAGTATAAGAACAATTAAATAGAATTCTTCTGTGGTACTTAGAACAACACTAAAATATTTAGCAACCTACTTGCATTTGGGCACCTACAGTATTCATATAATTTGCATCTCTTGTTGATAGTGGTCTATTTAGTTTAGGTATCTAGTTTAAGGATCAGAAGACAATTAACAATTAATAACAAGCTCAAATAGCTTACCTGATATTGTTTCTACAGTATTAGCTGCTTGTTTCAGCTACTTTACATCAATAATGCTAAATCAAAACAAAGGTTACTAAACAAGTGAAGAAAAGGAGACAAATGCTTTTAAAAATCCTAATATTTTAACTTTTTTCTGGTATGTAATTATTTTCAGGGTTACAGAAGTGATCAATAACCTTAAAAATATCCCAATTCTGGGCTCGGCGCCTGTGGCTCAGCAGGCTAAGGCGCCAGCCAAGTACACCTGAGCTGGCGGGTTCAAATCTAGCCCGGGCCCATCAAACAACAATGATGGCTGCAACCAAAAAATGGCCAGGCATTGGGGCGGGAGCCTGTAGTTCCAGCTACTTGGGAGGCAGAGGCAAGAGACTCGCTTTAGCCCAGGAATTGGAGGTTGCTATGAGCTGTGATGCCAGTGCACTCTATCCAAGGTGACAGCTTGAGGCTCTGTCTCAAAAAAAAAAAAAAATATATTATGTGAATTTTGCTTTCATGATCGTACAACAAACATAAATTTTTAAAGATGCAGTAACAGGAATGAGGTTCAATGTGCGTCAAGTGCTCCTCTTAGAAAGAACAAAGGCCATACTAATCTTGTAATGATTTTCTTACTTTTGTATTTTTAGAAAATTTTTGTCATACATTATAGTCATCATTTTATTCATTGGTGCTCCAATTTATCCACATTCTTAATTATTTTTTCTTGTTAAGGTATGAGTACATATTTTGCCTAAACACCCAGGTTTTTGAAATTTTTTTTTATCTTGAAGGTCTGGCACGAATAGTACAAATAATTATATAGACTTATATGTAGCTTTGTTTATACTTTTTGTTTCACATTTCATTATTTATGTAGATGTTTAAGCTCTTGCACTAAGTTTATATAAGCTGATGATGGCTGACAAATTATTTCTCCCATAGAACTATAACCACACTCTCCCAAACAGTATAAATATATGGTTGAACTAACATAAATACACATCTCCATTTTATTAATTACATGATTGAAACAAGTTATCAAGTATTAAGTTACATAGCTCAAAAGACATTTATAAAAATTAGATGTCTGCTCAATTCATTAGCAAAAATTCACTATTTTTTTTTCTTTTGCAAGAGGTTGGGAAGAGAAAGAAAAAAAATCACACTTCAAGCAGAAATAAGTTGGGAAACAACTTCTGATAAGTATGGGGAAAAATTACAAGAATTTCATCAATTTTATTATTAAGAATTAGCAAAGGATCTCTACCTTTTAAAAATGTTTATTAAATTAAAGATGGTATTTCTGCATATGTTGCACAAGACTAAGGCAACATTTTGCTAAAAATATTTAATAGCTCCTCCCATTCATTTTTCAGGCCCTGCTTGTTAAAAGTTGCACCTTGGAGTTCAAAACTGTAAGGCTTAACTGTAAGGCTTAACTCTAAGGGTTTTTGTCTGAAGATAGTAAAGACAATGTACAACACTGTCTTTCAAAATGGCATAAAATGAGATTTATAGAAAGACATTAAATAATCACTCTAATTAAGACTTAGTAAAAATACAAAAGAAAAAAAAATCCATGGTTAAGCAAACCTGATGTGTACTGGTATAAATGCGTAAAATGAGCAGGCCAAAAACTGCATGGGCCTTCTTTAGATGTCTGAAAAACTGGATGAACAACATAAGGTTTAAGTGTTCATAGTTCCCTGGATTTTAGTTCTGTACGATACTAAAAACATACAAGTATTCTGCTGGGTATTTTGGCACCTAATCTTTATAAATATATATATATTGATAAGATTCTGGCATGGGAATAGAGTTAACCAAGACATAACTTAATAATACTGCATGACTTCAGGAAAGATCAATTGGTATAAACTATAAGCCCATTTAAATGCTGAACAGCAAGAATCTTTTACTAAGTGTCCAAAAAAGTTGACTGTAACTCAAACATAGAGGTTGCAATTCTGTGAAGTGACGGCCTGGTGAACTGCTTTACAATATCCTACGAAAGTTTCATTAATCAAGCCAACGTTTTGACTAATAAACGTACACGTGACAAATTAGGTCCTGTCTCAAGTTTTACTTCCAAGGCAATTGCATCAGGCACCCCAGTTTTATTGAATGCAACAGTTGTTTCATAAGCATTTGGCATCATTGAAGCCCAGCCGCATCTTAGGACCACACTTTCCAAATAACAAATGTGCTTGTTGTTAAAAGCTCCCCATTGCTTCTCTCTTATGAACTGTACTGCAGCTTCATATTTCATTCCACCTTCAATTAATGTGAAAGCAACAAGCACTGGCGCTCTCCCAAGGCCTGGAATACAATGAAGGGCAATACAACAACCAGGTTCTTCAGGAAACTTGATTTTTACAGGAGTTAACCAGTCATCAGCAATCTGGTTAGACAGTGCTGTGTCATCACCATAAAGACAGAACTTCTTTCTTCACAAGAGTAGTGTCCTAAGTTGTTTCACACACTTTTCCTATTGTGGTGACTCCACACTTCTTAATTTCCTCTATAAAATCTATTTAAGGTTTCATGGGTTGCATTGTGTGTAATAAGAAATCTCCAATTCGGGTGGTGCCTGTGGCTCAACAGAGTAGTGCGCCAGCCCCATATGCCAAAGGTGGCGGGTTCAAACCCAGCCCCAGCCAAAAACTGCAAAAAAAAAACTGAAGAAATCTCCAATTCTTGTATGTGGCTGCTATATGAGCTGGGTGGTTCCTTCCAGTCATGTTAATTTAGTTAAAAACCACACAGTAGGTTTAGGAAAGAATTTTAAAAATTGAATACAGAATCGAAGCGAAGAAATGAAGTCTACTTCAATATACTCCACTTGCAATTCTCAGTGCTTTGAGGATGAAGTTGGAAGTAAGGATAAATGAAATGACCCTCTAATAAGAAGCAGCAATTCTTCCATCCAGTAATACTGGGACAGCAGATAGGACGTGCACTGAGGTTTACTCCATCTGGGTTAGAACTCTTGGAAATTGCTCTGCGGATTTCAAGTCAACACTTCAATGTCCAGGTTAACCACTGTTACCGGGGCTTCTTGGTGGAGTAGTTATGCGTTTCCACACTTCACTTGTCTGTGTAGAGGTTGTGCTGTGCCTGGCAGTAATCTCCACTGCCTTTCAAAAGCTCCATAAATGTATGACCAAGAACACCACAAAAATGAAGACTATGTTTACCCTTTTGATGATTGTGGCCTAATCATACAACCAGTCCCAGATCTCAGTATGGGGCAAGGGATGGTGGAGGTCTTGGCGGGGAGGCAGGGGTCGTCACAGGGATGGCAGGGGCACCAGACTCTACCAATGCGTCTGAATATCCAGCCTACATACAGTTGGTGTTTCAAACTTGATTTCTTCCTGCAACAGCTGTAACCAGAAGAATAATCCTATTCTTTAACTCCGCCTTATTTATTTTTGCTACTACTGAATTAGAAACTCGGTCTATTTTGTTACAAAGACACCCAGCCAACTCTAATTTTTCCTCATACAACTATTTTTTCTGTAACTTTCTTTTTTTTTTTTTCCTTTGTTTCCTCTCTCTCTCTCTCTCTTTCTTTCTTCTTTGAAACAGAGTCTCTCACTGTGTTGCCTTGGTAGAGTTCCAATGTATCACAGCTCACAGCAACCTCAAACTATTGGGCTTAAGCAATTCTCTTGCTCAGCTTCCCGAGTAGCTGGGACTACAGGCACCCACCACAATGCTTGGCTAGATAATTTTCTTAATATTTCAAAGTGTAATTCTGTTGCAAGAATTGTGAAATAAACTCTTGTAAGGCGCTTGGAGGGGATGCTTAATGATGACTATACATAGTGCATTATCTGTAGAATTTAAAATAAAATAAAAGGCATACTCTTGTATTATTTTCTTACTTCATTACTAATGACTTTTTCATATAAATCAGATATTTCTCACAGAAAGGATAAGGTACATTATATTAAACTAATATATTTTTCACTCACTTTGTTTATCCTTTTATTGTATGGTATTTTTTTTTTTTAATCTCAGCTCACTTTCATTTTTCCAAGAACATACATAGATTGACTCATCAGATAAAAAAAAGTTATTGCTCTAATAAAAAATCATGACATCCTTGAACTTTCCCCTGTCATTCCATGAAGCTAACAGTAAGAGCATGAAAACTGTCTACAGTTGTGACAATATATAGCACATTTTAAAGAAGCACAAAGAGAATTATTCTCATCTCACTTGACATTTCTTTTCAAGAATCCCTCTTTAAGTCATTTTAAACATTCTTGAAGAAAATTTTTCACTATTTTCTTTCTCTTTTCTAGAATTATTTCCCCATTAAGGGACATATTTCTAGACTGTTTAATTTCTAAAAATTTCACCCCCCAAATAGGTAAATAAATCTTAATGAGGTAGGGGGAGGCAACTGTCTGATTTTCTTGCTGGAAGAACAGATGACTTATTCTTCAAATGACTCCTATAATTAGGGAAAATAAATGAGTATTGTACGCCAGGCTTTCAAATACTCCATTTTCCTGTCACTATAGCATGCTAAGCTTAACATTTCTAATTATATATGTCTATAACTTTTATTCAAGATTCTTGTCCTTTAATAAAAGAAGATAGCTTTCCCAATATTAGCTAGTGACAAAAAGTAAATTTTTTCCAACGTAATTCTAAATTAGATTCATTGGAACCACATTGGAATATACTACATAAAAGACTCAATTCAACTTGCCTAGTACTGGATGAAACGAATTTGTATATGTTCTCTGATTATTAATGCTATCAGAAGTTTCCTTCATGTACACACTCCTCCTCAATACTTAACTCTTTGTTTAAATCATTTTTACTCAGTTTTATTATCTTTGATTATATATTGTAAAATATTTTAAACCAGTTTGACGTGAACAGCTCTGAGTACATGAAACATCTCTAATCATCTGCAATTATCAGGGAAACACAAATCAAAACTATAATGAGATATCACCTAACAACAGTGCGAATGACTTTTATCAAAACCTTAGAAATGAAGATGATGTAACCTAAACATGTGTACTCTCATCGTAATCTGAAATTAAAAAAAAAAGTCCCCAAACCGTAGTTGCTGGCGTGGATGTGGAGAGAAAGTAAAACTTAATGTACTGATGGTGGGAAAGCAAACTAGTACAACCTCTATGGAAAATAGCATGGAAATACCTCAGAGAACTAAAAGTAAACCTACCATTTGATCCAGTAATCATACTATTGGACATTTACCCAAAGTTAAAGAAAAAAAAAGCCCCTTCTTTTAAAAAAAATTAATGTGCACTCCAATGCTTTTTGCAGCACAGTTCACAATTCCAAAGATAAGTAATTAATCCAGTGCCTACAATATATGAGCAGATTAAAAATGTGCCATATGTATACCATAGAATGCTGTTCAGCCATTAAAAATGGCTAATGATAAAGCAGAGATCAGACCAAATTCTATCATAAATGTAGACATTTATTAAATTAATATAAAATGTAATAAAAAATAAGATTATTTATAAAACATGCTCTAGATAGAATAGATCCCATATTTTCGGTGTCCTAGACATCTGAACATATCTTTCATTAAACTATTGACAAAGACATGTCTGAAAATATCTCAGAAGCAGTATTGTATGATCTTAGTTGTTGGCAATTGGCAAATTGAAATGCTCCAATTTGATGGTTAAGTGTCAGAACTCCGGGGCATACATTTTAGCTTTCTTCTCACTAGCTTCCCTAGATTCCTATGTCTTCTAATGCAAACTTGACATTTATCAGAAAATATATGAAATATTTTCTGTATATCAGTTATCATTATTTTAATAATATAGAAAGGTAATTTCTAACATATATTTCATTTCTTGAAGGTATAATTTTAGTAGCTGACCATCTTTGAAGAAGGGCAAATGATTGGCTTTGGAGCACATCTTAAATTGACTCACCTTTTTAAATTAAAATATTCTGGTTTATTTATTTTATTATTGTTTTAATCTTAAAAAGAGCTTAGATTTTGGGAGGCACCTGTGGCTCATCGCGTCGGGCGCCGGCCCCATATACCGAAGATGACGGGTTCAAACCAGGCCTCGGCCGAAATGCAAAAAATACCAGAAAAATACCTGGGCATTGTTGCAGGTGCCTGTAGTCCCAGCTACTTGGGAGACTGAAGCAAGAGAATCGCTTAAGCCCAGGAGTTGGAGGTTGCTGTGAGCTGTATGACGCCATGGCACTCTACCGAAGTTGACAAAGTGAGACTCTGTCTCTACAAAAAAAAAAAAGTTTAGATTCTCCTTTTTAAATTTATTATTTTGTATTTATTCATAAAGTACAAGTTCAGTTGTGCTAGACTGATATGTGCATCACTGGATCAACGCCCATTTTACCCTTCACAATATCTCCAACGATCCTTCCTTCCTTCTCCCTCACAGCGCGCTAAGTCTTTCTCATCTGTGATCAACACTCTGCTTTCATGTGTACATGTAATTTACCTCCCACTTAAGTGAGAAAATGTGACATTTTTCTTTCTGTGTTTGAGTTGTTTCATTTAAGGTAATGGTCTTCAGTCTCACCCATGTTACTGCAAAAGACATAATCTCTTTTTTATGGATGAATAGTATTTTGCTGTATAAACATAAATATGTGTCTTCCAAATACATATACTTCTTTTATAAATCCTGTCCTCTGTTGATGGACACTTAGGTTGATTCCTTATCTTTGCTATTGTGAATATTGTTGCAATAAGCATGCCAGTGAAAGTATCTTTTTTATGTATTAACTTCTCCTCCTTTGATTAGATACGCAGGAATAGGACTGTTAAATCACGTGGTAGTTCTACCATTAGTGCTTTGAAAAATCTCCATACTGCTTTTCATAGAGATTTCACTAATTTACATTAATTCCAACAGTGTATGAGTTCCCACTTCTCTTCCTATTTGCCAACATCTGTTAGTGTTTTGCCTTTTTAATAGTAATCATTCTTATTGGCATAGATGATATCTCATTTTTATTTTAATCTGCATTTTTCTGATGATTAGCAATGATGAGTATTATTTTCATAAGCTTCTGGAACATTTGTTCATCTTCTCTTGAAATATATAAATTCATGTCCTTAGTCCACTTTTGATTGGGGTTGTTAGATACTTTTCTTTGATTTATTTGAGTCATTTGTAAATCCTAGATATGAGTCTTCTATCAGATGTACAGTGACAAATATTTCCTTCTATTTTACAGGTTCTCTTTTCATTCTGTTGATTATTTCTTTTACTGTGAAGAAGCTTTGTTGTTAAATTAAGTCCCATTTGTCCATTTTTGGTTTTGTTGACCATGCTTGAGAGGTTATATTTGTGCATTATTTGCTTAGATCAATGTCTCAAAGAGTTTTTCTTAAGTTTTCTTCTAATAGTTACATAGTTTCAAGTCTTTCCCTTACACTGTAGGAAATCTGATAATTCATAAGTTCTTTTTTCTTTATTATTATTTTTTTTCTTATGGAATTATTTCAAAACATGTAAAGTTCTGAAGTTCTTTCTTCCGCTTGGTCCAGTCTATTACTAAAGCATTCAAAGGTATTTGACATTTTTTGGTGGATTTTTCAGCTCCAGGATTTCATCATTTAAAAGTTATTTATCTCGTTGGTAAATTTCTCACTTATAACAATAATTGATTTTCTGATTTCTTTGCACTTGCTTTTATACTTACTTTATACCTTACTGAGCTTATTTAAAATAAACATTTTGAATTATTTATTTCGTATTTTGATTACAATTCATTGTTGCACAATTTCTATAATCCTTTGGCAATGTCATATTTCCTTGTATTTACATGTTTTCTGTATCCTTCCATTAATATATGTGAAACTGATTCAGCAGTTTCTTGTTCTAATTTTTTTAAAATTGCTTTTGTAGAGGGGTTTCTGAAGAAGTGTGTGTGTGTGTGTGTGTGTGTGTGTGTATTGTTCTCTCAGTAGGACACTTTGGCTTTGATTTTGAACATTCATGGTAATGTGACGTTTGCTTGATTTATTTATTAGTACATAGGGTCAGAACTTTCTATGATTTGCTCAGTGGCTTAGGATGCAGTTATAAGCTGAGGCTATGGTGATGTTTTTTTGATGACTTGGACTCAAATTAAACCAGTGTATGGGCCATAGTGAAGGTAGCATTTGTCTCAGTGTAGTTCATTGTAGGCCCCAGATCATCTAAAGCTTTCACTGGTGGGTCCTGGAGATTCTTGAGGCTCCAGGTATCTTGTGCAAAAACTAGAAGTAAGAGCAGTGGACCAGGTGTTTGGGTGCATTGTCAATTCTTTAGGCAGCTATCATGAAGTGTAGGTGGCAGTGGTGAAGGTACCAAACCATCTACTGTGTTGGTATTGCTGGTACCTACAAAGTGTTGGTCAGGTAAGTCTCCAGAACCCCACAGCAGAGTCATAAGTATTGTCCTAGGTATACATGGGAGACTTGAGCTCTCTTCTCTCTTCTCAGCTGGGTGGCAATTGTGACCATGTCAGCCCAAACTTAGGCCAAGGGAATGATATAGCCCAGGATAAACTCTTAACATGGCATCTTGGGCCTGGAAATAGAGACAGGCTAGAGGTCATTACCAGGAAAGCATCATGGGAAAAAATATGTGGGAAATACAGTATACTCCTGTGTGAGAAGAATGGTGACCAAAGACCCCATTCTTGGCAAGGGAATGCACACCCAGAAAAGAGGAAAATGAAAAAGTAAGCTTAATGAGTCAGAACAAAGAAAAATCAGCCAGTTTGCATTTAAGCTAGCCATTGCTAGCAAGTTTTCTACCTTTCCTGAAATTCTAGCCTTTGGGGATAGAGCTTACAAACACCACTCCTGGGTCTGTGAGCACTCTGAGGAAAAATGGCCATAGAAGAAACTATTGCAAAGACCTATAAAGATACGTTAACTGGGCAATTTCCTGCTTAGCAAATAGGCAAAGCAGATATCCATTGTGGAGATTTGCATTTGCCTGGAGCAGAGACCAAAGGAGTAGCATGGGCAGAAGAGCAGAAGAGCTGAGATATGGGCAGAAGAGCTTATATCCTTTATTGCAGAGAAAGATCCTGTGTGGTGGAGATGGAAAGACAATTCCTCCCTCTCACCCATTCTTTAGAGAATATTAAAGCCAGTGGCGTTTTACTCCACAGGGAACTAGTGGAGTTTAACATCTCCCTAGAAATCTCTGTGTGTGATCTCAAGTGTGAGTCTCTCCAAATACAAGACTCAGATTTCAGAGTCCTCAAGGATATTCAAACCCATAAATAATAACAATAGAGGCTGATATGTTCATTCAGAGAAACTGCTGGTGTCTTTGTTCCCTCCCTCATCTTATCTCTGGGCAAATAGACTTCAATAATAGCAGAGTGGAGTAAACACTCTGGGCCATTGCCATAATTTCACAAATGTGCAATGGACCCCTGAGTTCCTGTCTTTAATTCTATTCTGTGTCTCATGTATCTTTCTTTCCCACTTCTAACTTTATATTTCTACCATTGGTTGCCACCAGTTCCACAGGCCTTAGTGGACCCTTCCCCTGGGGAGGGACCCTGACATTCATGTCTTATTTCCAACTGCAGGCTATAGCAAACCATTGGGGATCTCCCCAAGGTGCATCAGAGTACATAGTCTCACTTCTATCTTCTTGGAGCAGCATAGTGGTAGCAGCTGTGTCTGTAGATCCCTGGTATCTAAACTCTCAGAATGGTGCGCAGCTAAATTCCTTCAGGCTTGGACTCCTAAGGGTTCCCTGTGGATTCCATTTATGAAGCAACATATCTGTGTGCAATCTAGGTAGTGCCATATGTTAGGCCTGAAGACTGTCTGGTTTGACAGTTCTCCCATAGCCAAGATCCTAAAAGTTGTGTCATTGTGTGGAGCCCCAAGGATTTCTTATCATTTTCCAGTGTCTATGGGTTTCTACCAGATCCTAGCCAATACCTGGCCAAACAAAATGCTTTGAACAATCTCCTTCATTACTGTTGGTGCTTCCTGTCACTTCTCTGGTGAGTCTTAGTAATCTCTCATAGATCATTTGTTCAAAGGGTTCAAGATTATTCATTTTAAATTAAAATACTGATCATATAACATTTAATTGGCACATTGTCTTCTCTTTGAAGGACCTTATTCTGTGATAAGCAATGAAGAAGCACATTGGTTTATTATCTTTCATAAACCTTTCTCCACTTTAGGGGTTAATATGTGATTGTATAGCTACAGGCTCATACTCCATAGCTATCAGAAATCCCTCCAATAGATTTTCTGGAGGGATTATCCTTGAGTACAATGGCAAAAAAGTATGTGTTAAAGAAAGACTGTCAACTAATAATTATAAAAAACAAACAAACAACAACAAAAAATACTCAAAGTTTCACTGATTTTCCCAGTTACAGGTTGGAACTATTAAAAAGGAAAGTAAGAGACAAGCTAGATCTTTTAGAAGAAGTCCCAACCAGGGGAACATAGAGAGGTAGCTGAACTTAAATCTAAAACCACAGCCTGAGACAGGTAACAAATAACTTAAGTCTACAGGAACTGTCAAAAAATAACACTGTCAACAAAAAAAAAAAAAGAGAAACCATGTAAATATGAGGACATCAAGTCTGAATGCCCATGCCAACCGTAGGCAAAATAACAATGTCTGAGTGCTTAGAAACATATCAAACTTGAAGACTGTATAAAGATTAACAGGAAAGCACAGCTCTCCATGTATGAAAAATGGTCCAAATTTATTCAGACAAGCAGGTAGCTCTTCATCTGTATTGATCCAGATTACTGTCAGCAGAATTTTTTTGCTCTCTGATCTTTAAGTTTCCTCACATGACTTCTAAGAAGTAGCCAAATACAATTAAGAGAAACATGCAAATTCTATTTCCTTCTCATGTGCTTTTACCATACAGTACCCTTAAACAATTATTTGTCTTTACTAGATAAATATCTGCTGTTTGTATTTAGACTTCAATTGAGTTGAGCTTCAGGTTATCTTTATTATTTGAATCAACCAAGAATTTCAGCAACAATCTCGGAATAGCCATACCTAATGCTTATTCTATTGACTCTTGGTTGGAAATTATGAAGAGGTGATGAATTCATCTGTATCTAGCATCCAAAGGATATAGAGGTGAGAGATGTGCTTTTCTTAATTATATTGAAGGCAGAGAAGCACTCCCAAATGATTTATTTCTATATAAGACTATTAAAGTGAGAAAGTGACTTATTTATTGATTTCATTTTTTAGTCAATTCACTTCTGATGAACAATTTGAGAACTTATTACATGCACATTTTATCAATCCCAAACATATAAAAATAAATAAGAACTAGTATTACATTTTGAAAGTTTTAATGTAGTTGCTGAATAAAATATAGGGTCCAGATTTTAGAAAATAAAATACATTCACAAAAACTTGGAAAAAATTACTTTACAAAAAATTATTTAATCTGTTTTAGGTAGTTTTATTTCCAATTACAAATTATAATATCAAAATGTGTTCATGAACTAACATGCTATCATTGTGTGCTTGCATAGTGCTTAAAACATTTATTCAGTCCATAACTGTCTTATGTAATTTAAAACAGTTATGGATTGAATAAATTCAATCTGAATGGCTCAATGACCTGAAGCTAAACTCAACTTGAATCTAAATACAAACAATGAATATTTATCTAGTAAAGATAGATCATCTATTAAGGGTACTGCATGGAAAAAGCACATGAGAAGGAAACAGGATTTGCATGTTGCTCTTAATGCTATTTGGCAATCTCTTATTATAAAATAAGCAAAATAGCTTAGAAACATTAGAGTAACTTTGTTTTGGTCACATAGAGTAAAGTAACCTTTTTTGGTAACTTAATGCACGACTTTGACCTCATGTTATCAGATTCTAAATTAATCCCTTTGGCATTGACTGAATTAATTTTTTCTCCAAAAGTGTATGTATTAAAGGCCTACTTCACAAAGACACATTTTAAGGAACTTGGGATATATCTATGAACAAAGACAAAATTACTACCTTCTTAGTGTTTAACTTCTATGGGATAATGATAGCAAATGAGAAACAAAAATATAAATAAATAAGCGAATAGTATATGAGATGATAATAAGTACAAAAAATAGGACAGCAGAATTTTGTGAAGTTTAGAGAGGGGATTTCAGTTTGCTTTTTTTATTTGCTTTTAAAAGAATTAGAATAATGCAATTGTTTTGGTTACATGAGTTACTTTTTTACAGGTTGAGTCAAAGTTATAGGTAAGGGAAACATCTCCCCTTTAGGGAAACACTTCAAACTTCGATTCAAACTGTAAAAAAGTGATTCTTGTCCCCATCATATTACATTTACTCCTCCTCTTCTACCACCTCCTACCTGCTTCCTTTCTGTTGAGTTTTACTACCAAATGTGCACATGGGTGTTGATCTACTAGTTCTAATATAATGAATTTACATGTGGTCTTTGTTTTTCCATTCTTTGATACTTCATTTAGAATAATGGGCTCCAGTTCTATCCAGGTTGTTATTACAAGTATTAGTTAACCATTTCTTTATAGCCAAGTAGTGGTGTAGTATAAATGTGACACATTTCCTTAATCCACTCATATGTCGATGGGCACCTATGTTGATTCTACATCTTTGGGATTATGAATTGTGCTGAAATAAACATTGGAGTACACATGTCTTTTTGATAAAAAGACTTTGTCTTCTTTGGGTAAATGCCCAATAGTAAAAGGGCTGAAACAAATAGTAGGTCCACTTTTTGTTCCTTGGGTTACCTCCATATGACCTTCTACAGAGGTTTTATTAGTCCGTACCTGTCACTAACCATGAAAATTAATTGACAGTGCACCACATACATAAATCTAAGGTATAAAGGTATAAGAATTTTAGAAGAAAATGTTGGAAAAACTCTTATAGTTATTGGCCTACGTGCATAATTTATAGAGAAGATCTCAAAGACAATCACAGGAACAACAAACATTAGCAAATGGGACCTGATAAATTTAAAAGTTTCTACACAGCCCAGGGAGTAATGCATAGAGTGAACAGACAGAAACCTATATAATTGGAGAAAATATTTGTTATACAATATATTCAACAAAGGGCTCACAACCAGAACCTATAAAGAATTTAAGCAAATGACCAAAAAAAGAATCAAATGACCCCATGAAAAGGGGAGTAAACATTATTAACAGAAGCTTTCAAAAGAAGACAGACAAATGTCCAAGAAATGTATTAAACAATGCTCAATGTCTCTAATTGCCACAGCAATGCAAATCAGAATCACAATGAGATATCACCTAACTCTGGTGAGAATGACTTTTATTATAAACAAACAAAAAAAAGTCTCCAAACAGCAGATGAATGCAGCGAGAAAGGAACTCTTATACTCTGTCGGTGGAAATTCAGTTTTAAATGGTAGGCACAGCAGAATTCATTGAAAAGAGGCCTTACAAACAAGATTTGAAGGAATGTGATAAATAGTAACAAAGTTATCAAGTATGACAATGTGCAGATAAAGAATAGTAAGAATAAAGGATACAAGTGGGGGCTTTGTCTGTAATATTTAAACAATTACAAAAAGTCAATATGGATCTCCATTGTGAAAGAGAGAAGGTAGTGGAAGGACAATAGACAACCAAAAGGAGGAAAATAATGAATAATGTAGGCACTTATGGGCCAGAGGACAGTCTGAATACTTTTCTCAAAGGGCAACATTGAGCCACTGAAGAATTTTGAGAAAAAGAAGAACATGATTTGCCTGAATATTCTGACTCTATGTTGATGATAGACTGTAAAGTTGTAAGAACAGCCCTGAAATCATAGAGAAAAATTAGTCGGCTAAAGCAGATTATAGGCAATAGGCTGTAGTGGTTTGGGTCAGGGTAGTTTAAGGGTAAGTGAGGAGAAGTTATCAAATTTGGGATTTATTTGAAAGTGGAGCCAACGGGAAAATCTGACAATTTGCTTTTGAAAGGAAGACAGAGGAATGAGGGGTGAGGCAACTTTAAGTTTTGGTCCCCAGCTATTATGTTGGCTTACCATGAACTCAGGAGGGAAATATACGTTTAGAAGAGTTTTTATTTCTCTCTCCTTCTCTTTCTTTCATATTTCCCTCTTTGAAAGGGGCAGTCATAATTAAGAGTTCAATTTTAAACATATTTAAGTATTAGGATTTGAAATATCAGGTAGGTTACTGTATGTGCAAGCACATTTTCGAGGATGAGTTTGAGAACTTCATTGTCAGTCCTCTCATGACAACTTCATTGTCAGTCCTCTTATGGCCATTCCAGAAAAGACTAGGGTGGACTGGGCATTGGCAATGGTTCATAGCTTCCCAAGGGGAGTACTTTAAAGGTGCCTGTAGTGATATCCAGCAACGAGGTATGTAGGACTTTTTCTAGGATGAGTTCACGAACTTAATTGTTCAACCTAGTATACACAGGAAATACTACATAAATTCATTCACATTATTTATAACAGTATTTAAAACCATAAAGTTGAGTGAAATTAAGAAGAGAAGGAATTTAGATAAGAAACAGGGTTCCTGAAATAAAACTCGTTCATTATAAGGGTGGGAGAAAATAGGAACAAGTATGAAGATTGAGCAACAGCAAAAAGGAAACAAGAGGTAAACCAAGCAACAATGACAAGAATGACAGCAATGATTGCCAGGCAGGGTTAAGGAAGGCGTTTTGTCAGGGGGTAAACCATTAGCAACAGTGTTGAATATGAGAATTGAGCACTGAATATTGAATTGAGTGTTCAGTGGTGGTGGTGAAAGAGAAATTTCAGTCACAGCCATGATAGTAGAAGAATGAATGGTTTGGAAGCCAGAATTTGTGGGAGGAGAATGGAATTTGCAAATATAAACATAGCTCTCCAATAGTTTTGCTGTCATGGAACCAAAAAATTGGGTAGGAATTGTCTTGGGACATAGTGGTGAATGGAAGAATTAGAGCACTTTGTGATTAAAAATGGTTAAATTGAAAAGTATAATTAATGATATAAAAGAGATGGAAAGCAGTTGCTGCTGCCCTGTCCTCCAGTAGGCAAGGGATGTGATCTACTGTACAAGTCCAGGCCTTTAATTGAGGTAGGAATGTGAGTAGCTAATCCCCAGAAAGAGGTAAACAGGCAAAGCCTGTGGGTGTTCTTTTTTGTTTACTTAATTATGTGAAGTGAAACATGCTCACAAACATGTGAAACATTTTCACAACAAAAGTGAAAATGTGATTGGGAGTAAGAGGAGAGGCAGAAAGAGACATTTTGGAGAGTGGACCAGTAAGTAGGACAGGGCTCTACCTTGTGACAGTGGGGCAACACGATGTGATTTTAAACCTCAACAATGAATGCTGGAGGTTGATGATGAAGAATTTAAATTGGAAGCAATTACTGCTGTTGCTTGTTTTCCTTCAAGCATAGTTAAGTTCCATGGGTAAACATGCAGAGTTGTTTTTAAACAGGTTGTGGTTATAACAAGTGAGTGCGATGAAAACTCAGAGGTAGAGAAGTTGAGTTCTAAGTAGAGAGTTATTATAAAGATTGATCATGGAATTGAAACTAGCTAAGGACAGGAGAAAGAACATTAACAGATTATGTGACAGCAAAAAGCCAATAGAAACATGTAAATGTCATCCTGAAAAGGAAAGCTTTCTTGAATCCGAGAAGGTGGTGATTAGAGCGGGTGCTGCAGAATAATTACGCTGAAGCATTGTATTTTCAAGAGTGACAAAAATATGATATGGCCATGAGAGGGGGAGGTGAGGGAAAAGCAAAGATGAGGGGAGAGTATAATAAACTAGAGTTCCGGAAGAATCATTTGGAGAGAGTGAAATCACTATGATTTTTAGGGAAGAATGAATGAGAATGATACAAAAACCAAAATAAGAAACACCATCTAACGCAAATCTAGTCTTTTAAGTTTTTAATTACTGAATGTGGTTACGAGCAAGGTATATAGTGCTCCTTTAGGAATATCGAATTACAAAAGAAAATATCAACAGCAGCTTCATGCATAGAGGCTCATCCTTTATTTTAAAAATGTGGAATTGCATTCCTGTTACATTTCTTGAAGTGTCTCCAATAATATTTTCAACTATGCATCCCTGAGCCACCAGCCTTTTTATAGTTTATATAGTTTCCACATCATTTAGTAGCTTGCTATGAATGACTGTGCTGTTCTAACCTGTTTGGTTAAAAATGGATGCTGCTTATTCATTTCAGTTTTCAGGTGCTTGGTTTCTTGTTTCCACAGCTGCTTTTTGCTCGTCTCACCTCTCAGATGCTGTCACCACGAGAGCAGGGCTAAAATGGAGAACAGAGTTCACATTCACACTTCTTTTTCTTGAATCCTGGCATATTTCCAGCCATCTACTCCCTTGTTGCAGTTCATAGTAATCCAATCTTACTCTAAACAAAGAAAGTAAATTTTGCAGTTTAATTTGGAGTATATAAAATTAGAAATACAAAGCATTATACAATGAAAAGGAAGAAAATCTTACCCAATCCAAAAAAAGAGACTAACACCTCAAAGGGCAAATAAGAAACTCACATCTTGTCCTATCATGTTCTAACCACTCCCTAAATGAGCCTCTACCATTGATATCACCTCCATTGGGAAGTAAATTTTACCAGAAGAACAACAAATATATGATATGTGGTTGATAAGCTGCCCAATAACCCATAGCTGTTTACTGCCAAGAAATTTACGTAATTCAGTCTAACACAATCACGGCTTAAAATTCCATGTACTGTAAGAATGAGGAGCATTTTAAGACAGCTTCCTAAAATTACAGAGATGTGAAGTTTAATAGATGTGACCAAATTCCATTCCTGGCAAGTTCCCCAGTTACCCAGCTTGATCATTCTGCACTCTGAAATACACATCAAATTCTCAAGAGTAATTCGTAATAAATTCCGGAGAGCAAATCAACACAATGTATTTTTGAAATAGTTTGCCCTCTCTCATTTCTTAATTTTGTGTCGCTTAAGCTATTATTCTGTACTTGTCTATCTGCAAAATAATAGGATTCTCAATTTTATCTGTCTGTGCCATTAGATTGTACACCTCAAATGGGTGAATTGTGTGATACATGGATTGTATCTCAATAAAGCTGTTTAAGAAAATAATAACACTGTCTTCATGATTTCCCTTCTTTACTTTTTGTGCTGTTTCTAACAGAGCACTTTACCCATCTTTCCTCTTAGGTTTTATTAATCTACTAAAATCTTAGCCTCTTAAAGGATTTCTTATACCTATGCCCTCAGGAAATTAGGTTGATGTAATAACATTACAGGTTATTTTATATTTTCTGATTGGATTATTTTTCTTTCCTCAGAAAATTGCTCAAATTTTCAATATGAACTTTAAATCTGTATATTCAAGTCAAGAAATGTCATGATACCATCATAGTTTTCCCTGCTTAACTAATTCTCTCAGCAGCTACACCTAGAATTTGGATGAAATAAGAAAACTAGAGGCTGAAGACCCTCTTCCTATTTTCTGTTTCTGGTAGAGAAAACTCACCTCTATTCAGCATAAAAGAGGCAAAGGTGATAAAATAGAGAATTATTACTGTGGTCACACATATGTCCTGGCACTGCATGCATCAATTTCTGTTTCTGTGAGGTGAATGAGAAAACAAAAATGACACCATCCCAATTATCTTGACCCATTGTTCCTCTTACAGTAATAATAATAAAAGAGAAAGGGATCAATATTTAGTTTTTCACATTGCCTATTTAACTATACTATTATAAAGAAGAACTTACTTCTTCACACAGTTAGAAAGGAGAGTTACCTCTGAAGGTATGCCAGTTGATAAAAATATCACTTTGGGATCATGAGTTATTGGTAGCAAATGCCCAGAAGCTCTGGTGGGAAGTGAGGATATTTTATGTTATGTATTCCTGCTGCTTCCACGTGTCTTAATGAGGACAAGAGAAGCCATTCACTCTCTATTCTAAATTTGACTCTGGCTAAAACTCACCATCACAAGAGCCAGATACTTCTGGGGTTTTTTTTGTTTTTTTTTTTTTTCCTACACAAAATATCAATAATGTTCTAACTTTACTCTCTTTTCTTTACATATGTATTTTGGGTAAGTGAGTGAGAGAATAATTTTTACCTGTTGGAGAAGGGACTATATGTGGTGTTCTTAAGGTGTGAGCTACATTCAGGATATTTTCTGTACAACTAAGTTAATTTTAGCTAGCAAACTTTGGTTTTGATTTGATGCTAAATGTAGTATGATGTATGATGTCTGCCTCCTCTTGTAGATATATTCATCTATCTTACTGATGATTAGATTATAGCTATTTTACTAATAAATCTGTAAATATTTTAGAGGTGAGAACAAGTTGCTTATCCTCTCACATATATTTTACGGGTAAATTGATATTGTTTATGGGACTCATTTGGGGGTACACATTTTCTTGCTTTAATATCTGAGTGATAGGTTAGTTTAATTTTAAAAGATATGAATTTGTGTAACTATCCATTAATTAAATATCTGATGGATATGTTTGCTGAATTTTTTTTTTTTTGCTACTTTTGATTGTATAACAAATTCCCCAACAATTTAGCAGCTTCAAATCATTTCCATTTCTTTTCTCTCAGAGTTTCTAAGGGTCAGGAATGTGGAGTGGTTGGGATGAAGTCATCCAATCTAGTCCACTGTGAGATTTTAATCAGACTTCGCCTTGATACTGCACTCATCCCAGGGCTGAACATGGATAGGAAAATCTGCTGGTGTGCTTATCCACATGGCTTTTGGCTTAGAGCAATGACAATTCCTATATAGTTGTTCACCAGAGACTTCCGATCCTCCTCATCTGAGTCTCTCCAGAGGGCTTATTACAGCATCTTGCTTTTGAGAGACAGGGAGAGATAGATGAAAGATTCCAGGGTAGAAACAATTGTCTTTTGTAAGCTCATCTTAGAAGCAATAGATCATCATTACTATCGTATGCTATATGTTAATGACAAAGATAGATCAAGGGCAGTACAATGTGGGAGAACACTGCACAAGTATATGTATTCCGGGAGGAAGAGATTATGGGGCCATCATGAAAGCTGTCTGCCTTAATCAGGTGTATAACCAAACCAGATTGATTAACTTTTAAAATCAGAAAACTTGTACTTATGAGAAAAATAACAAAATAGAACTTAGTGAATGCATGATGAAGGGAATATTACAGATGGAATTAGAACCAATTCTAATGATGAAACATTTAGATATAATAAATGTATTTATTTAGAATGCAACACATTTTAAAATAAATATTTATCAATAAGCCTTGTTTATAATTTTCAATGTTTTATTAGCAATTAAATAGGTTATTTGAGATGATTAGAAAATAGTAATGTGAATTTTAAATAGTGTACATAGAAAGTTATATGAAGTTTACACAATGTACATGGATTCTAGATGAATCAAATTCTATCAAGATCAAATTATAGATTTCAGATGACTATGAATTTTAGCATTTATGCCACCCCCATTACAAAATAAGCAAACTATAAATAATATTATAAAGACATACAAACAGAGATGTTAGAAAAATTCCAAAGATGATGCAAATAAAATAGTAGCCACAGAAATATAAAATATCATTTGTGAAAGCTCAAAAAGCCCCCTATACATACAAACTAGAAAACCTAGAGGAAAGGGACAAATTGTTAAAAACACAAAATCTCCTAAGGCTAAATCAGGAAAAAATAGAAATTATGAAGAGACCGCAAGATTGAGACAGTTATTTATGTTTATTTATTTATTATTGAGAAGAGACTCACTATGTCACACTCAGTATAGTGCTGTGGCATCATAGTTCACAGCAACCTTCAACTCTTGGGCTTAAGTGATTCTCTTGTCTCAGTCTTCAAAGTAGCTGAGACCACAGGCGCCCACCACAACGCATAGCTATTCTTTGGTTGTAGTTGTCATGGCTGTTTGGCAGGCCTGGGCTGGGTTTGAACCTGCAGCTCCAGTGAATATGGCTGGTGCCCTAACCTCTGAGCTAGTCACTGAGCCTGAGGCAGTAATTTAAACTCTCCCCAAAAAGAAAACCAGACCAAACGGATTCATAGCAGAATTCTATCAGACCTACACGAAAGAACTAGCATCTGTCCTATTGAAAATTTTCCATAGTATCCAGAAGGAGAGAATCCTCTCTAACTTATTCCATAAAACCAGAATCATCTTAACTCCAAGTCAGGAAAGGATCCAACAAAAAAGAAAAAGTACAGACCCAAATCCCTTAGGAACATTGATGCACAATTCCTCCATAAGATAGCAGCAAACCAAATTCAACAGCATATCCAAAACATAAATCATCATGATCAAAATGTTTTATCACAGGGATGCAAACATGGTTCAACAAATGCTTAACAAGAAATGTAACTCAACACATGAATGGAAGAAATAACAATGACCATAATAAGCTCATCTCAGAGATGCAGAAAAAAGCATTCAATAAAATTCAGCACATTTTCATGATAAAAACTCAAAAAAGTAGGCATAGAAGGACCAACAAACAAAATACTGAATGTGGAAATGTTGAAAGGATCTCCCACTAAAAACTGGAGCAAGACACGTGTGCCCATTGTTATCACTTCCATTCAATATATTTTGAAATTCCTGGGCAACATTATTCCAAGATAAGTATTTCATGAATGGAAAAAACAAACACCACATGCTCTCACATTAATGAGAACATCATCTGTATACATGGGCATAGAAAGACATAATGAGCTTTGGAAACTAAAAAGGAAGTGTACAAGAGAGGGCAATGGATAAAAACATACTTACTAGGTACAGTAAATGCTGTCCTGGTGGCAAGCATACTGAAAATCCTAACGTCAGCATTACAGTGTATCCATGTAACAAAAAAAAAAAAATTGTATTCTCTTAATATTTGGAAATAATAAAAACTAAATTTTGAATTATATTTTTCAATTGAATTCTTTTCTCTTTTAATTCTGCACAAAAATTAAAATCTTTCCAATGGGAAGTATATTAGGGTATCCAAATTTTTCCACTATGATCCTTGCAGTACCTTAATCTGGGTTTCATTCTTATCATTTTTGTTAAACATATGTCTAACTAACAGTTGCTAGATGGCAATTCCAGTATTGCTTGCCCCTTGGCCAGAGGCTAATGAATCTGGATTTCTTCACACCTTCTGAGCATAGGACTCATGAAGGATTTTAGGAACATACTGAACCCTGACTGACTTTCTCCAATCTCTATTTCCTCCCCCTACAACACTCTCCAGTGCTGACTTCACATTGTGATGTTCTATTATTGGCTTGAGCCAATAATGGCTTTTCATCTTTTTTTATTATTCTGTAGCTAATGTTCATACTAATATCTGCTCCATCACATTTCACATATACACAGTAGATATGTTGATTTCAGTGTCTTCATCAAGTGATTATATGGTTTTCTCCTAACAATGTTTTGTCCACTAGCCAAATAACATGCCTACAGCAATTAGCCTAAAATACCTTTTTGTCACTCCTGGCACTTATTCTCCTATATTGCTTTGTTTCAACAAATAAACTAAAATCTAACCCCAAATTGAGTTTTTAATGATATATTTTCTTTTTTTTTTTTTTTTTTACTGCTACCATATTGCTATCTTACTGATCTGTTTGAACTAAACTACATCACTTTGACCTTTGTATTACCAAGTGTTTTCTTTGCTTTTGTTTTACTTTTCCCTCTACTAAGGTCTTGATTTGTGTGTACCTGTATGTGCATCTTTTTGGCTTTCTGTTCTTATACACAATTATCTCTTTATTTCTTAAGCAGTTGTTTTTAACTTTTTAGAAACCCATATTTAATTCAACAAAATATACAAATTTAATATTTTACAATTTAATATTTTATACAAATAAATATTTTCTTTATTTTACAAATTAAAATTTTAATATTTTAAAGTACCTTAAAATTCTCTGAATTAGTATTGTCTTTATTTTTAATTTTTTCTCTAATTATCACTATTTTATATTTAGTCAATATTTACTTATATGCAATCATATAAGATTTACCATTTTTTTGCCCAACGTTTCTATTTACATACATGTTCTTATTTCTGACTTCATTTTTTTTCCCCTGAGAATCATCTTTAATTACATCTCTGTTCAATGTTCCATAGTTATAAATTCTTTTCTGTTTGTTTCTGAATGTATCTATAATTTTTCCAACACAGCAGCCTAATAATTCTGCGGAGTATATAAGTTTTCAAAATCATCTTAGTACTTTCATGACTAGGCTCCAGTTTCTATTGGATTTACTGCTGAATGTGAGAGATTAGTTATTGGTCTAATTGATGTTACTGTCATATAGGTTGCTGCAGATATATTTTAACATTTTCTCTTTGTCTTTGGTGTTCAAATCAATACTGTATTGGAGAACAGTATTTCAGAGAAGATGCATGTCTATGTTATTAACTAAAGATATTTTAATTCCCTTATTTCTCTCTAGTTTAAGATGATTCACTTTTGTGTATTGCCAGGTAACCAATTTTCTTTTCAATTCTTTATGCTAAAAATTGAGTTAGCCATTCTAATTTCCATATATTTTTATCTATTCTCTTTTTTCTTTATTAAATCTATTTATTCTCTCTTTTTTTCATAATATTTTATTCTAGTATGCATGCTTTTATTCTGCTATTTAACATTTTTATGTCTACACACTCCATAGGTATATTTAAATTGCTTTACATGTCTATTTCTGGGACATCAATGCTTGTGCTTCTAGTATCTCTTTAATCTCATCTTTAGTTCATAATTGCTACTCATGTGATGTAATTTGTTGTTGGATGCTTATCTTTAGAAAGTTCCCTGGCCCCACCCATGCAGTCTGTCCAACATTGGGGCAGCTTCATCTGCGTGGCTGGCTTTTGCATGGGTGAAGTGCATTGCACCACAATAAGCAAAACACATCCAGAGGCTTTGCAGAAAATCAAAGACCTGAAACTTTTACTCTAACTTTGTCAACTCTCAAGTATCATCTCAACGTCTGTGTCATCCATATTATGTTTTAACTTGCCTTTCTATCAAATATCGCTTTCCTCAATATATTGTGGATATTGATGCTGAGAGTACTCCTGCATAAGATTCTATATCCACATCCTAGTTTTAGGTCCCCCCTGCTTCCTGCTCAGCACTGGAAGTGATTTGAGGACGTACAATCTATAATGGTATTTTAGAGCTGGATTAGTGTTAGTCAGTTAACAATAAGATTTCTATCATAGTGTTGGGTTGAGTATGAGTGACTCCCAAATACTGTATCAGAACATTTGTAAAAAATTTCACAGAGTGACACCTGTGGCTCAAAGGAGTAGGGCTCCAGCCCCATATGCCAGAGGTGGCAGATTCAAACCCAGCCCCAGCCAAAAACTGCACACACACACACACACACACAAAACTTTCACAAGTAGTGAACTGGGGTAAGGAATTGGAAGGTGATAATACACTGGCAGATATAATATCACAGGTATTTTATAGCTTAAGAAGTAAGTTTAAATTTATATTCTGTCAAATCATCTAACTTCCCCTCCATGTCATCAGTATGATAGGAAATAATACTAGGGGGTGAAAGTAATTATTCAAGAATAAGGCAGATAATTGATGACTAAGACCCCTAAAGGCAATCACAGCAACAAAAACAGCAACAAAAATAAATGGGACTTGATTAAATTATAAATCTTCTGTGGAGCAAAGAAATAATCAACAGAGAAAATAGACAACATACAGAATGGGAGAAAATATTTGCAACGTCCAATAAAGAGCCAATATCCAGAATCTACAGAGAACTCAAGCAAATCGGCAAGACCAAAACAAACAATCCCATTAAAAATTGGATGGAAGCTTTTCAGAGAAAATGGATAAATGGCCAACAAAACTATGAAAAAATGTTCTTCATCACTAATTATCAAGAAAATGCAAATTAAAACCACAATGCAATATCACCTTATCCCTGTTAGAATGGCTTTTATAAAAAAGCAAGAATCCTCTGTACTCAGTTCTGATATGAGGACAATTAATGACCTAGTACACGGTGGGGGTGGGAGAAAGGGAGAACTGAGAAAGGAAGGAGGGAGGGTGTTGGGGGGTCACGGCGTGTGACACACCTTTTGGGGGCAGGACACAATTATAAGAGGGATTTTACCTAATAAATACAATCCATGTAACCTGGTCCTTTTTACCTTCAATTAACCCCCAACAACAAAAAATTAAAATTAAAATTAAATAAAAAACGACATTGATTGACAGAATTGACAAAAAAAAAAAAGGTCTAAAAGCACTGCATGCTGGAATGAATGCAATGGCATGGAACACTTACGCACTGTTGGAAGGACTGCAAATTAGTATAATATTATGGAAAACAGTACGGAGATTTCTCAAAGACTAAAGGTAGACCCAGTATTTGATCCAGCTGTCCCACTACTGAGTATCTATCCATAGGAAAATAAGTCATTTTATCAAAAAGACACCAGGCTGTGGATGTTTATTGAAGCACAATTCACAATAGTAAAGATGTGGAACCAATCCAAGATCCATCCATTTTTTACGGTATTAACTAAATGTGGTCTCTACATACCATGAAGTACTCAGCCATAAGAAGAAATAAATCAATCTCTTTTTCAGCAATTTGGATGGGAATGAAAATCACTTTTTTAACAGAGAAATATATCAATGTTGACCCCATATCCCATTAGAAAATTTAGCAAGAAAATATGATATCTAAAAACATACATTTATGGGCAGTGCCTGTGGCTCAAAGGAGTAGGGTGCCAGCCCCATATACCAGAGGTGGTGGGTTCAAATCCAGTCTCAGCCAAAACCCGCAAACAAACAAACAAACAAACAAATGAAAACATACATTTACATGTGCTGGTAGATAAGATTTGTGTATACATATATGTTATTAAATATATTCTTATGTAAATAAGACATCTGGGAAGTTTCCTGTAGTCCATATAATAATTTTACTTTCTTAAACATAGTAGTACATATTTCAATATTATTAATTTATTTAATACATTTATTTTTTCAAACCACAGAAGTAGTAGGTAGGCTCAGTTCTTGGGGCATAAAGTATATAAAAATATCTGTGAAAACAAAAGTTCTTGATAAAGTATTTTAGAGAACAATGTGACATATGTTTATGTACTTAAAACAGTGTTTATAAAATACGTAGAATTTGTGAGGCTTCTTGTGTGAAAATTTAATTTAATGCACTTATAATGTTTGTTATGTACTTGTAAGAAAGGAAAATGTGGAAAATACACAGGCTTTATAGTCAGAAATCCTAAAATGTGTCTGGTTCTTCTTTGTAGTTTGCAGATCTTAAGAGTATCAAACTGACATTAGTACAGGTCCTTTATCTGTGAAATGGGACCAGTGACCTGAATCATAGAATTATGATAAGGAACTGACTAATATGAAGATTATAAAATCATTAGAATCCTCACCCTAAATAATACTTATTCTCCTGATCAAGTTATTTATAAATAAGTATACTGTATTATATAGATAAATGGCAAATGAAACTACCTGGAAATTTGTGTAAGTATACATTAGAAAATGTAAGTGGTATTGATGTTTACAAATGAAAACACTTTATGGAAATTAATTTGAATATCGTTTATTAAATATTAATAAATTATGTAATTTATTATGAGACATATATTCCAAAAAAGACATATATTCCACTTCTCTTCTTGTCTAATTCCATAGAAATGCTGTGAACTAAACAATAAATCATAGACAATCACAACATTAAGTAAATTACGGTTTATGAACAAAATGCGACTGTAATAACAAGAGACTTCAGAAGTATAAATATCACACATAAGCATCCATTGATAATAGCTGCAACAAGGCATTATGCTCTAACTAAGCTTTTCCTTAAAATAAGATATGATAACATCCTGAAAATAACGAGAGTTTGAAAGGCTTCAGTGATAAAATTTAGCTTTAATGCACCATGTATCAGAATGGAATTACCTTAGAAATTACCTTGCACTCAGAGGAGATCTCCCACTATGCGATTTGATCACGAACTCTTGTGATGCTATCTCTGAAGGCAATTTAATATGACAACATTAAATATTGAATTCCTATTATTCACTCTCCTAATTTTATTTTATGCTCACCAAGAAATCTTCAAAAATGAGATTTGGCGCTTTCTATTTGATTCCTACAGAAAGAGATTGTGCATTAGGTTCTGTTTGCAATTTGATTTCTCACTGTAAATTAGTCGTGTTGTTTTTCTGGGTTAGTGCATCAAGCTTGGCTCATCTGTGATTATCTTTTATAATGGAGCCATTCAATGTTTACAAATTAGCTTATTTATCCTGATGAGAACTCTAGACTGAGGTTAAAGGATTAAGTCAAGGCTTAGAAAGGAGACCTTTCTGGGCAGCTGGCCAACCATCCTCTGGAGTGTCTGCCTCGCTGCATGTTCACTTATTTGGTCTTGAAATTTCTCCAAGCTGGAGATTATATGATTCATTTAATCAATATTGATAAACACTTGTAGAACATCTGATCTACCACAGAGTGATTCATATCAGAAGCTCTGGATTCAAGGTGCTTACTAAGCCCCACTAGGTAGAAACTGAGATACTTCTGGAAACTTTTCTTCTCTTCTGCGGGCCTGCATGTGTGCACTGGTGGGGTGTGTGAGTATTACTGTTCTAATTTGAAAACATGTCTCCCCTAGTGTCATGTGATAATTAAATAGAGTTAATACAGTGGAGAGCATGGAATAAAAAATACAATGCAAAGAGGATCCGATGTACTTCAAGCATGGAAAACCTCAGATCAAAGCTGGTTGTTATCATCACCCTCATTTTTAATGAGGATTATTATCAACAAACCACTCAACAAAGCACAGGGATTTAAACATAAAATGCTTTCCCACAGAAACTGGGACCAATCTGTTTATAAATAAAAGATAGGAAAACATTAAGTATAATATGATGACAAGCAGAATATTGTGACATGCAGATAACAGTGCCTACCCCTTAGAGTTCTTGTGAAGATTTAAAAGCAGATGTAAAATTCCTGACATATGGTAACTACAGAGAAGTGGTTATTGTTATAATCAATGTGTCTTCTTCATGAGTTTGTGGCCAACGTAAATCACTTTTACAAAAAAAATTTCAGTTTTAAAACCACAGCCTTAAGTTGCTTTAAATGCCAGAAGCAATCCCCGCCCCCAACTAGGGTGACAATCAAGATGTTTTCAGACATTGTCAACAGTCCTGTGGGGAGAAAAATTGCCTCTGGTTAAGAAAAACTATTTTAGATACATGTACCAATTAATGTTTGAATTATTCTTTCTCTCACTACAAAAGAAAAACATTTTATTTCGACTTCATCTGTATGTTAATACACTACTATTATTATAAAGTTTTGACGCATTTGAGATGTGTGGAATTCAGACTTGGATACACAGAAAACTTCTTTGAACAAGGTAACATTTGTCCTGGGACTGGAAGGACTTTGTGAGATGGGGGTGGGAGTGATGGTAGTATTTTAGCTTGAAAGAAGAGAGTAAATAAAGACTTGGATCTATCAAAGTTATCACTTTGTTTAGTGAATTGCAAATGCTTAGGAAACGCAGGGCTTGCAGAGAAAGATAATTTTATTATAATGCTTCAGAACAAGGCATACTTTTGTTAATCATCTAAATGTGTTCTGTACGCTCAACAAATTAAAGTTATCAAAAGTAGGTCTGTGGTTGTCTGGGGAATAGGTTGATTCTGGTTAATCCGAATGACGACTAATCTAGGTTGATGCGTAAGGAACGCTGATCCCCTCTGCCCCTTGTTGAATAAATTAGTTAAATGTCAAACCAAAAACATTTATAGTAAAAGTTTATATTTTAATATGTTTGGAAATGTTACTTTATTCTCAGTTGTTACCATGGGACATGTGGGTAGCCCCCATGCCTCTATTTACAAATAGGAAATGTGAAGCTCAATGAGACTGGATTTCAGATCTTTATGAATATAAAGACCTTCCTTAGAACTCAGTGAAATATAATTAATAATAATTAATGCACTCAGGTGGTGCCTATGGCTCAGTAAGTAGGGCGTCGGCCCAATATACCTAGGTGGCGAGTTCGAACACGGCCCCAGTCAAACTGTGACAAAAAAATAGCCAGGCGTTGCGGCGGGCACCTGTAGTCCCAGCTACTCGAGAGGCTGAGGCAAAAGAATCACTTAAGCCCAAGAGCTGGAGGTTGCTGTGAGCCGTGATGCCAGAGCACTCTACCAAGGGTGACAAAGTGAGACTCTGTCTCTAAAAATAAAAAAATAATAATAATAATAAATAAATAAATAAAGCACTCAAGTGTTGGAAAACAAACTTTCAGTGGCATTTGGTAAGAATATTTACTAAGTAGTAGGTATTGTATAAATATCCCAGAAAACATTACCCATAAAGGAGCCACGCATAAGGAAAATGGAAAATTGAGCTAAATGTGCCCTGATTCACAAAATATTCATTATGAATTTATCCAAAAAGGTGGCTGACACATAGAGAATACTTGGCACATGTTTTGGAAAACTTTGTTAGGAATGTTTTGTAAATCAAGGCACTTTTAGCTACAATTTCCTATTTCCTCTACATACGAAGACTATTGGGCAACTTTGGGGATGTCCTGGATATTGATGTCAATAATTTTTACACTCATATCACACTTGTAAGGAATCAATATTTGTTATGTAGAGTTAAACTATGCTACTACATGTCACCTCCACAGCTCCTTCATAATACAGAATGATCAAAATTTCTGGTTTGTCTCTTTTTCTGTTTTCTCTCCATGGTATGTTGTGTGTTCTTTGCCACTGAATTAGAAAGCTTTAAAATCTGGATTTTGGTGTTTTGTAGTATAATATAAAAGTTAAACTCAAAATTGTATAAGATTACAAATTTATTTGAGACATCTACATTTAGACATTGATAAGATTAAAAAATTAAAGATCTAACAGCTACAGTATTTAAAATATTCTGGTTTCAGCATTTGTTGAATTTTTGTGAAAACTATACTTTGCTTTAATGTGCCAAGGAAGTCCAAATACCCAATTAGTTTTTTGATAGATCTCAGCCTTCTAAGTCAGGAATTATAAAAACAGTGGAGAAGCAATGAGGTTCAATTAGGAAGAATTCCCTGCTTCTCATTATATAACACACTTTAGAATTTCATGTCACATAAACTATAGTCACATAAATGTCCCATTCAGCCATACAGAATTATTTAGGTATGTTCTATAGCTTTCATTTTTCCATCACACCATTGCTAAATTTTTCTCTCCTCATTATCATACCAATTCAATGATCTCTAAGTCTTTTGTTTCCACATCTTCCTTTGAAGACTATCTCAAAAATCATTTCAGATACAAAGGTTTCTCACTCTTGTAGTTGGAATTTTTCTTCCTTCTGTAGCTCTAATGGAGTTGAAATTATATCAGAATATCATTAATAACTTTGACAATTTTTAGATGTAAGAATCATTTATCTTTTTAATTATCACAACTACTGGAACAATGTCTTGCAAATAGCTGTGTTTACCAAATGCTTATTGACAAGAATTTCAATTCATATAAAATTTAGTATGGCAGCGTAGTTTTACTTTCTCCTATCTCCATCTACTTCCTGAAATTCATTAAAAATTAAGTATGGAATATATAGGAGACATTCTTTTGGCAGAATATTTCAGAAGCAGAAGATGCTTTGAGAAATTGAAAATGTTGACAATATATGCAGGAATCGTACTCTTAGCATACACTCTAAGAATCTCTTTTTACCTTGCTCTTTCCCTCTTCAGGAGTGAGTTGGCCATCTCAAATGCTTGAGTTCTTTGAGATCATCTTTTGTCTTTATAATAACATCTCTTTCCCTGTTTAATTTACAAAATATGATTTTTTTAGGAAGTCCATTCCTTCATGCCAAAATCTTTCCCTATTACCGGAAAAAGGTCTGACAGAAAGAATCCACAATATTGATCCATGGAATAGGTGGCTTCACTCTGAGGAATGTCACAATATATCTAGTTACACCAATTATTTTGTTATTATTTCAAAATATAATGGGGAAGCAAATATTCATGATCACCTAGGTCACTTTTGTTATGGTTGAGTCAGGGTTATAAGTGTTCTCATTACCCAGATGGTGTTCATCATACCCCGTAGGTAGGTTTTCACCTGTCCACTCCTTCCCACTCACTCCGATTTATTTCCACTAATTTTTACACATCAGTTAGTTCCAATTTAATAGTAAGTACCTGTGGTGTTTATTCTTCTATTCTCATGATACTTCACTTAGAAAAATGGTCTCTTGTTCTATCCAGGTTAATACAAGAGGTGTTAGTTCACCATCTGTTATGGCCAAGTAGTATCTCATGGTATACATGTACCATATTTAATTCAGCCTCTCATGTATCATTTTTCAGATTAATACAAGGATACAAATAATTAGCTTATATTGTTTACATTAGTTAGGTAAAGTCCAAGTTGTAGCTGAGCCCTTTACCGAGGAAGTGTGCCATGTGCTTGTACGTTGTGCCCATTAGGTGAGAGCTCACCAATCCTCTTCCTTCTTCCCTTCTCCCCTCTCCCCATCCTCCTTCTTCCCATTTGAATTTAATTGTGCTTTTCCCTACTATGAGTGTGTGATTGTTCATCTATTAGTTCATATTAGTTTCATTGGATTAGATACTTGCTTTTCAATTCATATGATACTTTATTAAGGAGAATGTTCTCCACCTCCATCCAGGTTAATATAGAAGACATAAAGTCTCCATCTTTTTATAGCTGAATAGTATTCCATGGTGTACATATACCACAGTTTATTAATCCATTCATATATTCATGAGTACTGAGTTGATTGCACCTCTTGGCGATTGTTAATTGAGCTCTGATAAACATTCTAGTGCAAATTTCCTTATGGCAAAATTATTTGTTTTCTCTTTGGGGAGATACCTAGTAATGGGATTGTGGGATTAAATGGATGGTCTATTTTTAGCTTGAAAGATTCTCCACACTTCTTTCCACAGAGGCTGTATTAATTAGCAATCCCAACAGTCATGAAAAAGTGTTCCCTTCTTTCCAAACACACCCAAGCACCTTCAGCTTTGTAATTTTGTGATGCAGGATATTTTCACTGGGATTAGGTGATATCTCAAGTTGATATTGATTGGAATTTCTCTGATGAATAGGAATAACGAGAATTTGTTCATGTGTTTTTTGGTCATTCATCTGTCCTCTTCAAAGAAGATTATGTTCATATCTCTTGCTCACTGATAAATGGAATTTTTCTCTTCTTCTTAATTAGTTTGAGGGTCTCTGTAGATTCTGGTTTCAGTCTTTTGTCAGACTTGAAGCATGAAAATATTTTTTAAGACTTGGGGAGGAATTGGATAAAGCACAGAGTCAAACTAAAAGGAAAAATATCACACAAACACTAATCCTAACATCAATAATTACAGCAAGAACTTCTAACATAGGATTGCAAATTAATTGGAATATAAAAAGGAATTCACTATCAATATTCTATATTTATTCTGTTCCTCATGTAAAATTTGCCATCTGGGAAACTGAACAGGAATCTGTATTTTCTGCTGTCCCCAAACTTGAATAGTCAGTAGTAAAACACACATTCTTTCATATTCCTTGCCATCCACAAGTACTTTTAACATGGCTCATGGATATAGAATAGAGGGACAATGAATAAAGGGGACAGGATGCTTAGAGCATGCAATGCCCTCTGAAACCTCATGCTTTATTTCCAAGCAGTGATTTATTTCTGGCTGGTGGTTTTTAGAAGTAATCAGTGACCACGAGGCAGATAGCAATTGATTCCTGAGTGTTCAGTATGGATTTAAGCTAGTCACATTTTTTTGTGTGTGATTCTTCTTCTCGGATCCATGTTAGAATCAGAGCCTAATGTATTTGCCTTCAACATCCTCCTCTCGTACAATCCAGACTGAGAGAGATAAGATTATTCCCTTTCTCTTCGATTCTGATTACATCTTTCTTAACAGAGAATGCTAGCAACAAGCATTAAGGACTGCTTTCTTATTTCACAAGAGGAAATAAAGGCATTGAAAAAAATATTTTCGCTTACAAAGCTTTGCCTTTTACTAACTCTGTGCCATGTCCTATTTTGGATCTTAAAAGTCCAATATTAATTCTCTCTTTTTATTTTACATTCTTAATATATTAACACTCCGAAAACTCCTTCAGGCAGGAGAAAGCCGTATTTTGATTCGGCATTTCTTCTCTTTGAAAAAGCAAAAGGAAAGACATTCTTTAATGTTAAAAGATGTTATACCAATGTTTGCCAAATGATCATAAATCAGATGCATTCAGTTTTCTTTGAATTATCGAATTTAATGCTCAGAATCCTTTGTTATGCATCCTATTAGAATTTTCATATTTGTTAGTCTGTCAAGAATTAAATTAATTCTATAACTGAGTGACAGGTATTAAAAGGAAAATCTTAGCTGTATCTGACCCTTGAGATGGAAATCATAACAACTGGGCATATACCCTCCTCAAATATGATAGGAAATGGAAAAGAAATGAAAATACACCAAAATAGTTATATCGGTAAAACACAGGTTTGGGTGGTTTGTATTTTCACTTATTCTTTTATGAATTTCCTAATATTCAACAAGAAAAAATAATGCATTTTGAAAAGACTTTTTCATCATATAAAACACCCAATTTTGTTAATACATATTACCCAGCATTATATATCACATGGCGTAAATCCTTGTTCATGCCTTATAATTACTTTTAACATTTATTAATAAGTAAATAATATGTGATTCAACATTATACTTATTGCTAAAATTTGTAATAAATTTTGCTGGATGAATTTAGGAAAGATTACTTCAATCTTCCCTCTCATCAGAATAGCACGAGCTTACACATTTTCTCTTAGTCTCACAGAATTTAGTATCTGTCTTTCAGTATCCTAGCTTTTTTTCTTTTTTTTTTTTCCTTTTGAGACAGAGTTTCACTTCAGTGCTCTGAGTAGAGTCCTGTGACATCATAGATCCCAATAACCTGAAACTCTTTGGCTCAAGCTATCCTCTTGCCTCAGCTTCCCACATAGGCACCCGTCACAATGCCTGGCTAATTTAGCAACGAGGTCTTGCTCTTGCTCTGGCTGATCTTTAACTCCTGAGTTCAAGCAATCCACCTGCCTCAAACTCCCAGAATGCTAGAATTACAGAGGTGAGCCACTGTACCTGGCCTCCTAACTATTTTTTAATGGAATATTATTATTGACAGAAATGTATTTATTTGAAGGTAAAGGTTCACTAGGCATGATGTTAAATTGCATACAAAGGATTAACCCTCTTTCTGATCTCTAAAGTGATGTCATTTTTCTTTATTGTCTTAATTTAGATTTTTAAATTATAGTAAACATTTCACTTTTTCTACAATCAGTAAAAGAACTTTCCAAATATCCATGCTCTACTCCTGCAATTTTTTGCAAAGATACTTTCTTACTCACTCTGTTAATAACATTCACTGGTTTATCATTAACTGGTAAACACTTATTTATTATGGCTTTAAAATAATGTTCATACAGGCTGTCATTGTACAAACCAAAATAAAATGTGCAGCAATGTGAAAAAAATATATATTGTATCTGCAAGAAAAATATTTTTTCTAACCAAAGTATCTTTAGTTATTTTAAATTGTACCAAAAGATTGGTTTCATACTTACATTTTTTTTAAGAGTAAAACCTTTTTTAATTCTAAGGCATACATAACAATTTTTTAATTGTCTTTTTCTGTATTTCACTCTAGTGAATTGGTGGTAGTATCACTATATATTTTTTCAAAATTTAATTTAAAAATATCAATTGGAATTGGTATAAATTTTTGCCTAAATTAAAACCTTAATCCATGCTAATTCAAAATCTAATTAAAATATATAGTAAATATTCTGTTTTATAAGAATAAAAATTTTGATGTTAGGTGCTAGATTTCTTTTTAATTAAACACACTATTGAGTTCATAGAACTTCCCTTAACTCAATGTCGTCTCTACAAAAAATAATAACGAAGTAAATTATAAAGAATAATAATGTTCTTAACAAGTGGTATGAATTGAATACTTGCTAAATTTTTTTAAAAAGTTAAGTATTTTGCCTGTGATAAATGATGAATTCTACATGTAAAATGAAATTTACATGTAATTTTTTTTTAGAGACAGAGTCTCATTTTGTTGCCCTCC
>CAUYON010164433.1:0-17378 GCA_963573935.1 Arctocebus calabarensis | reverse complement strand
ACACTAAGCACAAGTCCTTTGGAATATATCAATTTAAATAAACAAGAAGCTACATGCCAAGAACAAACAGGCCAACTTTCTCTTTAGAAAACAATCATATTGCTGGCATGGATGTGGAGAAAAGGGAACACTTCTACATTGCTGGTGGGAATGCAAACTAATATATTCCTTTTGGAGGGATGTTTGGAGAATAGAGATCTAAAAATA
This sequence comes from Arctocebus calabarensis, assembly GCA_963573935.1. NCBI lineage: Eukaryota > Metazoa > Chordata > Mammalia > Primates > Lorisidae > Arctocebus > Arctocebus calabarensis. The sequence goes on along the minus strand of CAUYON010164433.1, from coordinate 17,171 downwards.
GACCTGTCATTCGATCCTATAATTCCTTTACTAGGCATATATCCAGAAAACCAAAAATCACATCATAATAAAGATATCTGTACCAGAATGTTTATTGCAGCCCAATTCATAATTGCTAAGAAGAAGCCCAAGTGCCCATCAACCCATGAATGGATTAATAAACTGTGGTACATGTATACCATGGAATACTATACAGCCTTAAAGAAAGATGGAGACTTTACCTCTTTTGTGTTTACATGGATGGAGGTGGAACATATTCTTCTTAGCAAAGTATCTCAAGAATGGAAGAAAAAGTATCCAATGTACTCAGCCCTATTATGAAGCTAATTTAAAGGTGTCATATGAAGGCTATAACCCAACTATAGCACAAGAATATGGGAAGAGAGGGGATGAGGGAGGTTGGGGTGGAGGGAGGGCAATTGGTGGGGCCACACCTGTGGTGCATCTTAGAAGGGTACAGGCAAAACTTACTAAATGCAGAATATAAATGTCTTTATATAATAACTAAGAAAATGCCATGAAGGGTATGTTAAACAGTTTGATGAAAATATTTCAGCTTGTATATGAAGCCAGCACATTGTACCGCTTGATTGCACTAATGTACAAAGCTATGATTTAATAAAAAAAAGAACAAAGCATGATTAAATCTGAGAAGTTTTAATTGTATAAACCTTAATGTTTAGAAAGATGTATACAACAAAGAGCCTTATTGTATTTATCAATTTTTTTTATATGTCAAAGGACAATAAAAATGAATTACTCAGTTTAAAAAAAAAATAGTTGAGCAGGAACCAGAATCTAGACTTGCTAAATCCAGGTATACTCTGCCACTCCTCAATGTTGACACAGTGTGTTTTCAGGCTGGAGGCTTTCCATTCAGCTAGCACCTCTAGATGGGAATCTCCCATGGTCACCCAAGGCTTGCAGACTGGTGAGGACCCCTCTGGCTCAGGAAATTCCTGAACTTTCAAGGGAAAACGTTATTTGCAGAGGCCCAGGCCAGTCCGATTGCTGAGGAAGCCTGGTTCTCACTGGAGGCTAGGTGAAGGAAAGAACAGTGAGTCTTCAGAGGGCCTCTCTCAAAGCTGCTTCCTTCCTATTCGCGTAGGACCAGCTTACGCTGCACACAGCTCTCGCTGAGGTGGCCTAAAGCTTGGCCATGCACAACAAATGTACGAGGGATGGCTCGGTGCCTGTGGTCGACGGGCTAAGGCGCCAGCCACGTACACCTGAGCTGGCGGGTTTGAATCTAGCCCGGGCCCGCCAAACAACAAGGATGGCTGCAACCTCAAAAATGGCGGGTGTTATGGCGGGCGCCTGTAGTCCCAGCTACTTGGGAGGCAGAGGCAGGAGGATCGCTTGAGCCCAGGAATTGGAGGTTGCTGTGAGCTGTGATGCCACAGCACTCTATCCAGGGTGACAGCTTGAGGCTCTGTCTCAAAAAGACAAAAACAAAACAAATGTACAAGGGCTGAGTCAGCTCAATGTGAGTGCAGACAGGTGCTCCCACCAGGTCTGTGCACTGGTGGAAAGCCTGCAGTCAGAATTGCTGACTTTGGTTAAAGGTGCTGTCACCAAAGGAACCCTACTGAAGATCAGTTGTGTGACTCGGGAGAATTAACTTATTTAGATATTAGAATTTAGTAATGTATTAGCATAACTTCTTGGTCAGCAGCCAGACAGCTGAGAGTAGATTTCTGATTTCTGAGGTAAGAAGATTTGCAATAGTCAAGTGCTTTTTTGTTTGTTTTTGTATTTTTTGGAGACAGAGTCTTCACTCAGTTTCCTTGGGGTTGAATGTTGGTGGTGTTATTGCTCACAGCAACCTCAAACTCTTGCGGAGTCTCGCTCTTGCTCAGCTTGGTCTCAAACTCCTGAACCCAACCAATCTGCCAACCTCGGCCTCCCAGAGTGCGGGAATTATAAGCATGAGCTACTGCACCTGGCCCTAACAGTCAAGTTTAAATGGCTAGAAAGTCTGGAGCACAGAGCCCTACCCAGGGAGGCAGCTTCTGAGAGGGGGTCCTGGGCAGCCCAAGGACATTGGGCTGCAGTATTTTCTACAAGGATAATCAGGTAGCAAGAGAGGAAGAAAGCAGGTCAAGAGGCGAAAAACAAACTTGCTATTCACATCCCTAATTTGCGGTACCTTTAAAGCTAATCACATCTGTTACATAGGAGTAAGTCTCCTGGCTCCTTTTTCTATTACTACTTCTACAAATAACAGTTTGGACTAGATCTCTGGCAGGGAGTCTGTTCTGGGGCTCTCCCAAATAGAGGGAAGCCATGCCAGTGAGTTTCCAGGCCCCCATCCCAGCTTCAACCATATTTATCATCAATACTATCTTCGGCATCTTGAATTTCCATGTAAGCTTCTGTTTAAAGAAAAAAAATACAATGGATTGCATGATCTTTAAATTCCATTTACTTTTATAAATTCTGTGGTTCTATGCTCCTCTCACCAGTGTTGGAAAGACAAAAGCTATGTGGTCTTGGTGCATATAAATACATCTATTCCCATTACTAGCTGCCCAAGCAGGCAAGGGGCTTCCAGGTGATAGGGACAGAGAGCTGGCAGATTGCTACTATGGAGTTTTTTTGTTAACCTTAATTAAGAGAGACTGGAAGTTTTTATGACCACCAGGAGAGGCTAGAGAAATTCACATGCATATAGATGGCAGTCTACTTACCAGGGTCAGTCAGAGCTTATGGACTTCCTCTTAGCTCTTAGATCAAGTCCATATGCCTCTGGCTGACATCTGAGGGCTACCACACTGGTCTCAACAAATCTTGCATTTCTCTGCAAAATGCAGCATCTCTTCTCTGGCTCTGTCTCATTTCTGGGCCGTGTATTCCACGTAACATGCCACTGCACATGTTGCCCACCATGCTGACATGTTCTTTTTCCAAAACTTTTGGTGTTTTCCAGATCATACCCTTGCTCCAAGGTCCATCTCTAATACCTAAGTCCTCTAGAAAGCCTCCTTTTTGAGTCCACATTCTTCTCTACACTCTTATATTATACCTACCATATGCTTCACTGCTGGTTAGTCATTTCATGTGCAGAAGCTTTCTCTTCTCAAACAGACTGGACCATAACTAAACTCTGACAAGAGAGACCCATATAGACCCCATGCCAAAGGTGAGTCCCACAAAGCTGAGGCCTGTGCTAAGACTCCTCTTTTGTACTTGGACAATGAGAACTTCATAATTAACTGGTCAATAAAGGTTCTATACCAGTATAATCTCACTTATTCTCCAATCTAAGAAAATTAAACTTGTCTAGTGATTAAATCTCATTTAGCCTTTAAACATTTCTCCTTCCTCCTAGAAAACTTGCTTGATAGCCTTACACTCTCAAGCTGGCATTTATTTCTCCTTTTTTAGCTTCCACAAGTCAAATAACTCTAGCATTTACTTAATTCTTGTTTACAGTTAATTAAATGCATACCTGTCTTACAGTTTTGAAACAGAGATAATATCATTCATCTTTATATTCCCCATTGTGCCTATTGCATTGACTTGTAATATCTATGAATCTGAATGGCTTTAATTTACTGGGAATGGCTCAGTGAAGGTAATAAAGGTATTAATTTATCCAAAAGATGAAACATGTTAACATGCTGAAAGAAAAAAAAAAACCCATTACATTAAGGCTTTTCATAATATTATGAGAATGTGCTGAGGACACTTAAAGCCTGCATTCCCTTGCAAGCTGGACAATGACAACATTGCCGAAATCTTCCAACAGCAATACCCAATAAGCCAACAGCTACAAGTGGAGCAAGACAGATTTTCTGAGCCCTCTACTGAACTAATTACCATCTCTAGGTTGGGTTCACAGATTTCTGCATTTAAAAAGTATAAAACATCAGCAAATGGGGAATGAATTCTTCATGTGCAGGTGTGTCAAAGAACTATTTTTATTTCTTGCTGCAATATGAAGCTTTGATCTTGGGCAACTTGCTTAAGGGTGCAGTTTAATACATTGATCAGTTTTGACTACTTTTACCCAGACTAGTTTTCATAAGCTCAGCCTGTCAACAAGAAATACTTCATGTATTTTCAAACTTCACTTCTTCTTAAACAGCTTATTCCTTCAAAGTTTGAGGCCATATTTTTAAAGGGACTATTAAATGAAGGAAACGCTTTGTACCTTGTTCCATTGCTTTGAACTGAAATGTGATAATTTAATGTCTCTGTTTTGTTTTGTTTTTTTGTAGAGACAGAGTCTCACTTTATCACCCTGGGTAGAGTGCCGTGGTGTCACAGGCGCCCGCCACAACGACTGGCTGTTTTTTTGTTGCAGTTTGGCCGGGGCTAGGCCTGGGCCCGAACTCGCCACCCTCGGTATATAGGGCCGGCGTCCTGCCCACGGAGCCACAGGCACCACCCAATGTCTTTTTCTGTTTTTAAAAAAATACAAATAAGATCTCATCCTGAGATACCATGACCTTCAATATTCCTGAGACATCTAAACGGGAAGCGACTAAATGTCAACAAGTGTGGGTCTAAAAGACACCAACTTCATTTTTCTCATCAAATCTGCATGAGGCTAAAGGTGACTCTGAACAGGCCGGATACTAACGAGAACCTCTCTTCCCTCAATAAAATCTGGGGGTTGAAAGAAAAGCAGTTATCACTCTCTCCTTTTTTTTCCCCCTAAAATTAAAAACAGGGAAAACTTTTATGAGAGAGAGCGAGAGAGAAAGAAGAAAAAGGAAAAAAGAAAAGAAGAGAAAAGACAATTAAGAAAAGAAAACAAGAAGGGAAAAGCAAAACAAAACTCCCAGCAATGCCTGGAAACTTGTTATGTGACTAACCATCCCTGTTAAGACTTGCTTCCCTTAAAGTTTTGGCAGAGACTACAAATGACAGCCTTAAAATGCTACATGCTCTTCTGAGTATTTCAATAATCACTCTGGACTGGATTCGTTTCAATGGTATGGAAGGGAAACAGCAACCTGCAGCTGTGGCAAAGGACTGAGGCCTCTTTTCATTTAAAGCCATTGCAAAAGAAAGACATAATTCTTGGGAAATGGATCAGTCTGTGAGGGATTTGGGATGGGTCTAAGGGACAGGAGAAAAATGGAACCAGACCTAAACCCCAGTATTTCTGCCTGGGAAGTACCGTCTCCCATGGGAATAAATCTGGTGGTTAGAGAATAAATGCTGTCTTCAGCTGTTGTAAAGCAAAACAGACATTTAAATCAGTTCTTCTGCAGCTGGCCACAGACCCCCTAAGGAAACACTGGGACTGCCACACCAAAGCCCCAGCTTTGTCTCTATAAGCATATTTTCTTTACACACTGAAATCCACAGGCCCTCAAGGAGCACACCACTCAGCTCAGTGGGGATCAGAAAGAGAGAAAAAGGAGATGAGCTGGGAGGAGTGGACAGGGGAGGAGAGAGGGAAGGGACTGGCTGAGGAGGGGCACATGGAGGAGAGAGTGGGGTATGAGGACTCTGCTGGGAAGCTGAATAGGGAAGTGGATGGATCAGACAATAATTTTTGCAAATCAGAACTAACTTGGGGTAGCAAATCATTAGGTCTGATACACTGAGTAGGTCTACCACAAACATTCTCTCCCTCTACCATTTCTCCTCTTCATCAACATTTTATTCAAAAATGTATTCCCAAGGTTGCTTTCCTAGTAACCTTGGGACTATTCTTGTGCTTATGATAGCCTGTTTTTCTCACCAAAATATCAGACTGTTACTGAAAATGCGTTTGAAAATGATAAACACTCACTGCATGCCAACAAAGCATTGTCCTACCGGTCACTGAGGCCACTGGGATGGCTGCCAGGCAAGGATGTGGACTTCCCGTAGAAAGCCCAGGGTCCATGCAGCCCCTTGGCACAGGCCATCCCAGGTAGAAGGGAAGAGAATCTTGGGCTAATCCCTGCAGTAGCTTCAGCCCTCTTCTGAAGCTCCAAGCTCAGCCTCAGCTTTTCAGAATGATGGCATGAGGGAGAGGGTTAGACAAGCACAGTGGCTGGCTCTCTGACCCCAACTCCTTAAAGAGTACACTGTGTCCCAGCATCAGCACCCTCAGAATCACCTGGGCACTGGTCAAAAATGCAGGGACTCAGGCCCACTCCCAGACCCAGTGAATGAGTCTCCATCTTACCAAGATTCCTAGGTGACTCATGTGCACATTTTCTTTCACAGAAGCACTGTTTTGGAGAATGCTTATGTTACCACTGTTCAAAGCCCTGATATAAAAATACTGTTGGGACAGATGGAGGCAATGTGGTCCAGTAGAAAGAGCCTGGCAAGGAGTTGGGAGTTAAGCCCTCAGCTACTGTTAGTAGTTATTAAGTAGGATTTTACTCCTGGTCAGCTGTGTGAAATGGACAAATTACCTGGTTGCTCTGGGCTGTAATGTAGTTTTCCATATGCGTGGAGGTGACAGTGGATTACAGTAAACCCCATGGTTCTTTTCAGTTCTAAAATTCTAGTTTTGTGATTTTATTTGATAAGGCTCTGTTGTATTGCTTTCTTTACACTGTAGTGGTTTTAATAAATAGTTGCTGTATTTGATATAGCCTGGCATACAACAGGGCTCAATAAATACTTGTTGAATAAAGTGACACTGGTATAGTCTATATTCTCTTTAAGCCTCACCTCAAAAAAGAAAAACATGCTATGAGCTTCCAAAATCAAACCAGAGTTTCCAGTTTAAATGGTACTTTGAGGGCAATTGACATAACTTGAAATATCTAAATCAAAAACTCTGGGACTGGGTTCTGGCATCAGTAAGGCTTCAAAACCTCTCCAGATGACTGTAATGTGCAGCCATAAGCATTAAAAAACTGCTGCCTGGAGTAAATACTCACCCTCAGCCACTCTGGTACATACTAAAGTCCAACACCAAGGGTCACAAACACCTCTTTCCACGGGAGCTCAGCAGGTAACTAACGAGAGAAGTGGCTGGGCAGGAACCGTGGAAAACACAGAGAACAGGTTCCATTGAAAGAGATGGCAACACTGAGCTCCGGCCCATCGTGGCCACGTGGGAATTCAAGCCTGGTGTTGTCCTGTCTTCCAGTTTTTCAAAAGAAGCTGTTAATCTTGACTTACTATGAAATTTCCTGAGTTTCAAATACCAGCAAGCAATTTTATAGACTAAATTTAAACCCTATAGAAGTCAAACAAAACACATCTCTGGCCAGTCTGACTGAATGCACTGTCAGTGTCCCCCCTCTGGCTGAGAGTGCACTGTATGTCAGGGCCTTGGCAGTACCTGGGAGAGGCCAGGGATAGGCTCCTTGTTATGCAAAGACAAGAAGACATGGGGCATGGGGGCTCATGCCTGTAATCCTAGCACTCTGGGAGACCGAGGTGGGTAGACTGCCTGAGCCAGACTGAGACTTCGTCTCTAAAAATAGCCTGGCATTGTGGTCGGCGCCTGTAGTCCCAGCTACTTGGGAGGCTGAGGCAAGAGAATCGCTTGAGCCCAAGAGTTTGAGGTTGCTGTGAGCTGTGATGCCATAGCACTCTACCCAGGGTGACAAAGTGAGACTCGTCTCAAAAAAAAAAACTTGGAAGTAAGGTGGTTTCTGTGCTATAATGTAGGAAGTAAAATTTTGAAAAACAATCTATACTCATTTGACTTATCTCTTAAATCACTGTCAAATTGAAGTAGTCGCTGAATTGGGTGTCATACACAGGTTTCTCTCCCCTTTTGTTTGTACCGTAGAAAAGAAGATTTTCTTATAGTAAGGGAGTTTTGAGAAGAGTTAATGAAGTAATATTTACAAATCTCCTCAAATGAAGACTAGGCATTCAGAAAGTAGAAGTTTCCTAAACTTAGTTTTTTTTTTTTGTTTGTTTTCTTTTGAGACAGAGCCTCAAGCTGTCTCAATTCCTGGGCTCAAGTGAGTCTCTTGCCTCTGCCTCCCAAGTAGCTGGGACTACAGGCGCCCGCCACAAGGCCCGGCCATTTTTTGGTTGCAGCCGTCATTGTTGTTTGGCGGGCCCAGGCTGGATTCGAACCCGCCAGCTCAGGTGTACGTGGCTGGCACCTTAGCCCGTTGAGCCACAGGCGCCGAGCCCCTAAACTAGTTTTAAAGACTCTAGTTAAAATTTTGGTGGAGGTCTCTTATGCACTGTCGGTGGGAAGATGAACTAACATATCTCTTTTGGAAAACAACCAGGCAGTGTATGTTAAGACCTTTAAATCTTTTCAAATCTCCTTTCTCGATTTACCCCACTTCTAGAAATCAAACCTAAAGGCAATAACTCACAGTCACATGCACTCATACACACAGATTCATACACACTTTGTATACCCACATGATCATGCATTGGAACATCATCTATGACACTAAAAAATGGGAAACAAACTAAGTGGCTACCAATGGAACGATGGTTAGGTAAACTTAATGACTGATGTGTCAGGTGACCAAAATATGCTACTTTCAACAAATGATGTTTTCAAAGATTTGTTTTCTTAATTCCAAAACTATTTTATTTTTTTCTCCCTCTCCCTCCCCCTCCCTCTCTCTCTCTATTTTGAGACAGAGCCTCAAGCTGTTGCCCTACGTAGACTGCTGTGGCATTACAGCTCATAGCAACCCCCCAGCTCCTGGACTCAAGCGATTCTCCTGCCTCTGCCTCCCAAGTAGCTGGGACTACAGGCACCCACCACAACGCCTGGCTATTTTTTGGTTGCAGCCATCATTGTTGTTTGGCGGGCCTGGGCTGGATTTGAACTCACCAGCTCAGGAGTCTGTGGCTGGCGCTTAGCCGCTTGAGCCGCAGGCGCCGAGCGACAACACTATTTTATTTTTAGAGATGCACAGGGGATAAAACTAGGAAGAAAAGCATAGAAATAATTATCATAAAAAATCAGGACAATGATAACGAAGGAATGATAGGGTCTAAATGTTTTTGTTTTAAATATTTTTCATTAAAATTGTTTTTTGTGGTAAAATACACATAATATCAAATTTACCACCTTAACCAATTTTAAGTGTACAGTTCAGTAGTGTTAAGTATATTCACTGTGCAACAGTCTCTAGAATTCTTTTCCTCTCATAAAACTAAAACTTTATACCCAATAAACAATTCTCCATTCCTTCCTTCCCTTATCTCTTGGGAACCACCCTTCCTACTTCTATGACTCTGACTACTCTACGTTCCTTCTGTAAGTAGAATCATACAGTACTTGCCTTTTTGTGACTAGCTTATGTTACTTAGCATACCATCCTGAAGATTCAAGTTGTAGCAATTGTCAAAATTTCTCTTCTTTTAAAGGCTGAATAGTATTTCAACATATGTACATATCACATTTTGTTTATCTATTCATCATCCTTCACAGATACTTGAGTTGTTTTACATTTGAACTATTGTGACTAATTCTACCATATACATGGTTGTATACGTAACTTTTTGAGACTTTGCTTTCAATTCTTTTGGGTATGTATTCAGAACTGGAATTGCTGGATTATACAGTAATTTCATTTTCAGTTTTTTTTGAGGAAACGCCATATTGTTTTCCACAGTAACTGTACTATGAGTAGCTTTTAATAATAATGATAATAGCAAATGTTTTTATGATACCATTCACTGAAAATATATAGCATAACTCTGCTAGGATAAAAATAAGAAAAAAGGAAAAAAGATGAAGTAACTACATAAAACTGTTAACCAACAACGGTGGTTTCCACTGGATTGTGGTAAGAGTAGACTTTATTCTCGTTTTCCAAATTTTTGTACTTGACTAATTTTCTATGAGAAGCATACACTACAATGATAATCAAGAAAAAAAGGTGAAAAAATTTAGTAGGACACATTTTTCTTTCTGGTCATCACATCATCCATTGCACTTAATTTGAGTTGTCCATTTAGTTCACTAAGTTTACTAAACGGAACACACACACATTCTTATTTTTTTTCCTTTTATAACCAAAGAAAGAGATAACCAAATTCATTTCTGAAAATGTTTAAGCCCAATGTAACAGTAATTCCATCTTTCAAGCATGGTAAATAAGTAATCCACAGCTAGAATCTGCAAATAGCATGGGTGGCAGACCAGGCAGGGATTGGGGACTGCCCAAATCGTCTTTCACTGGGCCCACGGCCAGCCTTTCCAGGCCAGGGGTGGACTCCTCTTCATACTGTTTCTGGCCTGGTCAGCTTCGTTTTCCTTCAGTGTTTGGTAAACTGCCTTAGCATCATGGGAGAGACAGAGAACTGATCAAGGAGGGAGGAATGCAGGGAAATGGGGAAGGAAGGGCCTTGAAGGATTAATGAGTTGATTTCCAGAAGGTTTTGACATCTTGGAATGAAAAGCGGCCTGTAAGAGCTGAAGCCTAGTCCTCAACTCAGGCTGCGCTGCCAGCTAACTATTCATCACCAAAAATTCCCCAACAACTCCACGGCTATTGCTTAAGCACCCCATAGAAATCCCTATTAGTCTTGCAAAGTCAAAAATACAAATATATGACAAAAGTCTTCACATTATGTACCTTCAGTTTTAGGGTCAAAATTTTAAACCTGAATTGGTTATCCAATGGCTGCAATGATTTTTTTTTTTTAAACCTTCTTTTGGAACAAAAGGATAAATAAATGACACATCCCCTAATATTTTTATACTTACTGGATAGAATGAACTCAGGCTAATGATCAAATAAATTATAGAAAGAAAAAGGTGTTCGCGCTAAAATTTAAGCCAACTTTTTTTTGCAGTAATATTAATTTTTCATAGCTTATCCTTGAAAGACACAGAAAATTTTTAGTAGGCTCAAAGGAACATTATTCTTCTCTCATGTGTAAATTACTCAGGACATAAAGAAGCCTCTTCAACTGCTAAATGTGGAACCCTCTGTATTGTAACATCTTCATGGGATCTGAAGAACGAAGGCAGGGTCTGCTTTGGGAAGGGACCCTTAGGATCCAAAGGAGCTTCCTCTGAGCATGGAGTTAAGTAATATAGACAAACATCCCCCAGAGCAAAAGGACCTCAGGGACAAGGCGGACACATGGCAGGCTGAGGCTTCATCACTTACACAGAAATCTACATTTTCCCATTCAGGAACCTCGAGGTTATCCTGTCAATGATACAGATAATATAGAAAAACTGATACATAGCTTTGGAATGTACTGTGCTTTGGCAGTATGTTTTCCTTCCAAACTCTATTCTAGGTTCTGAACACATCTTGATTAATACTTGCAAAGTGCGTTAAGGAGCAAAAGAAACCATCTACACACCACCCACGAAGTGGAAATTTCACACTTGGATAATAGAGTTGACTGTGCTGGAAACAGAAAAGTGGCTTTCCTGGACTCTAGGCAAGGAAGGTGGAAACCCAGTAATTGAAGTGATTCATGCCTTTGTTTTCTAGCGCTGAAAAACCACCGAGAAAAATGTTGTCTTCAGGAGGCTAAGAGCCACACAGAAGGCAAATAGTATAGGCTTGGGGAAATAGTTTATAGGTAAGCAACTCCTACTTTCTAAATAAAATGGAGAAAACAAAAATCAGATATAAAATGAGAGTTCCAGTGGGTGGAGTGGCTCACACCTATAATCCTAGCACTCTGGGAGGCTGAGACTGGAGGTTCCCTTGAGCTCAGGAGTTCAAGACCAGCCTGAGCAAGAGGGAGCCTCTGTCTCTACTAAAAATAGAAAAAATTTAGCAAGGCGTTGTGGCAGGCACCTATAGTCCCAGTTTCTCAGGAGGCTGAAGCAGGAGGATCACATAAACTCAGAAGTTGCTGTGAGCTAGGCTGACGCCACGACACTTTAGCCTGGGTAACTCTATCTCAAAAAAAAAAAAAGCGAATGAGACAGAGCTCCAACTTAACTTTATTGGCATTTCAGATACTAAGGAATTTTTCCATAAGTATCCCCGTCCAACATGAGTCCTGAGATAAACAAGACACACATATCCACACATTAGGTAATCCACCACTGCTGACTCCCCTTCACTGAAACATTTCCTTTAGAAGCTGTCACTGTGTGGCCTCTTCTCTGCCTTACACTTTAGGTTCTGTGTGCTGACTTTCTTTCTTTGTTTTTTTTTTTTTTATTAAATCATAGCTGTGTATATTAATGTAATCATGGGGTACAATGTGCTGGTTTTATATACCATCTGAAATATTTTCATCAAACTGGTTAACACAGCCTTCATGGCATTTTCTTAGTTATTGTGTTAAAACATGTATACTCTATACTTAGTAAACTGACTTTCTTACTGTTCTCCAAACCTTCCATGCCATTTTATACTGCTACATCTCTGCTTGCAATTCTGCCTAAGCCTGGAATTCCCTTCCTGTCTTGGTCACTTGGCAAAGTTCTAATCATCTCTTCATAGCCAGGTTCAATGTTAGCTCTCCCTGCCTCTCTTTCAGGCTCCTCACTCCTGTACCTACTGCATACATTTATTATTACACTTTTGATATGCTGAATAAAAATTATTTATTTACATATATTTCTCAACTCCTGGAAGTCTTTGAAGCTAGGACTAGCTCTTCTATACTTTGCATCCCCACTCTGAACACAAAGCCTGGCATGTAACCTAAGCTCAACGATTCGTTGTTGAGTTAAACTGATTTGAAACTTCACACTGCCCATTGCTTTACTTGTCATATGAGGTGGGGAAAAGCACATTTTTTAAAAAAATTAAAAAGAGAGACTGTTATATTAGACAACCAAAATACTGACTCTTAATCAAATGTGTACTATAGCATGGAATGTAGAAGTAGGGCCTCTTCTTAACTTACAGAGGACATATGGGGGCACTGTCCAAACACTATCAAAGTCCCACAACACAGATTTTGAACACAGTATTACAAAGAAGACTCCCTGTATATTAAATGAGGAAGTGTTTTTATCCCATCTTTCATATAGCAAATGATCTAAGTTCTGGAACAAATCAACCATGGCAAGGATGAAAAAAATAAATGTTTCCATCCTTCCTTGCCTTACTGATGCACTCTACCTTACTAGACTCCTAAGAATGGCCACTTCCACCCCCTCTTCCTGTTGGCACCCTATTTGCCCCTCAGTGTCTGCTCCAGGCTTACACCAATCTCTAATCTCTGAGTTGCAATGGCACCTGAGGTTTGTAGCTCATGATTTAGTCACTTACTGCCTTTCACTGTTATATTATCTACACAGAACTGCACACATAGCAGGCATTAATAAAAACAAGCGGATTGGTGGGCACATAAAAAGCTGTATTGTATGCCTGCCCTTCAGTCACTCAGCAGTTTTAGAAAAATTGTCGAAAAAATATTTTTCTTTCTTTACCACAACTCAAAGTTCTCAAAGGATAAATACTCCAATAAGTTTAGAAAACTCATGCCAATGACTTTCCAAACTCTCTGCAACTAGAAACAGCAATTCTCCAATGTATTCCTAACCCCTGATAACTCCTTGCCCGTGTGTGGGGTTTTAACATACCTCTTGGCCAGCCAGAGTTTGGCTCTGGTACAAACAGTGATGTCAGTCAGCTGGTGCTGAAAGTCTGAATTCGTTCTGTGTTTGGAGTCTGAGTAAGCTTGTAACAAATGGAAAACCTAAACCAAAAAAGAGAAAAAACAATATCCTGGTGTGAAAATACATTTTTCCTAAATGCTCAGTTCCTCCCTTTTAGGTTTCCTCAAAATATTCTCCTCAAAGAAAACAGACCCCTGCACAATGTGGCTCTGGACTCTTTGCAGAAAAGCATGTTGGTTTTGGAGGATGCAGCAGTGGTGAGAAACTTACATACTTAATCCATATCTGTGCTCTGGGTTTCTTACACAAATCAGGGATGACAATTATGACCAAACAATTATTTGCTATAAGAGCTCATTAGTTGCAAATTATCTACATATTGATTTCAGCAAAGAAATGCAAACATGTTTATGTTTGCAGTCTCATGTGAAAATTAAATGTGCCTTTTACAGCCAAAGTCTTACGATGGGAAAAATAAATCGTCTTGAGAGTCTAAATTGGCTTACATGTCTGGGTTCATCAGAACAGTGCTGGCTAAAGAAGAAGGCTAAACTAATCCTTGCCTTTGCAAATATTGGGTAGTGATCTTTGCAACTAGTGAGATTTTTCTGGCAGATCTTCCCTTGGATGTCAGGAGTAAAGGAGCAATGCAGACATGCCCCGTTTTCGCACATGGCAGTCTATAATAGAATTAAGTGCAATACTAGAATTAAACAGGGAAAGGCAGATCCTGGTCTCTCTCTAGCTGCCTGTACTTAGAATGAAGGCTACAGTTCTAGCAGACAAGTGACACAGGCTGTGTGCAAGTGTGTGTGTGTGTGTGTGTTGGATTCAGACTCAGCAATGACATTCACAAGGCTTCTGTGAGGAGTACAGACCAGCAGCAAAGAAAGAAAGAGGACGACATAGATGAGATCCCTGACCTTAGCTAGTGCCAACAAAGATGTCTGTCAGAGGAGTCCTTCAGTCATGGGCCCCCTCCTCCAAACCAAGGGGAAGAGGAAGGTGGGGCAAAGCAAGGACAGATAAACATACAGAGACCCTTGAAAGTCTATTTTAACAACACAGTAGAACCTCTGTAAGTTGACCACCCAAGGGACTGTAGCAAACTGGTGAACATATGGAGGTGGTCGGCATTAAAGATCTTCCACTGAGTACATGTGGTATATATATCCAGTCTATGAAAATTAGGTCAACTTAAAGTGGTCAGTGTAAGGAGGTGGTTCAACTATGGAGGTTCTGCTATATTTGCTTATTGTATCCTTCACTAGAGCTGTAGATGATTCTCCCTAAGCAACCAGATTCAACCACTTCTCTTTTTGTCCTGTCAATGAGAAGCTTATGGCAGTGAAATAATTGGAGTTAGATATGGAAAGAGATAATGAAAAAATTAAAAGGCCAGATAAGATCAATCTGGAGTCATCAGACCCTACATGGATGAACTGGCAGATTTTACCCGTTTGGACATCTGCAATTACCAGCAACAAATACACGCCAAGCACCTTCTGCTTAGAGAATCAAAATAAATGTTGATTACTTTGCTGTATGTAACCACTATTTTTTTTCTAAACAGAAGTTAACTGTATAAGAGGATGCATATAAGTCTTGATGTGGAGACTAAAAATGCTTTTTCTCATAATGCATCTGTTATTTCAGAAGCAACAGATCAAATGTCACTACTTTACCACACCCCCACAGGGACCGAAACCACTCGTCCCACTCGTCGTAGGGTCTGGAGAAATGGGTCTGGCTGGGGCTTCTGTTCTTATGTGGTGACTGTCAGAGAGAAAAAAAATACTTCCCTCAGCCTGAATCCCCACTACCCTGAAAGAGTTGGCAAAGTCACTAAGCCTTGCTTTACTTTTCTCCACAGCTGCACAAAACCAACCACCAGGGTTTTTCATGGTGTCACAGGATTGTAATTAATCAGCAGACACCAGCAAAATACATGACTTTGGAATTTATTTGTAAAGAAAACTGAGAGATTTTCAAATGCTTCTCATTTAGAAGCAATCACTTTAAAAATAACTCCTGATGGATGTTTAAACTTAGTCCTATATTTGCTCACCTTACTTGGCAAAAACAACACTGTTTTTGAAACGCTTGGTAGCTCTGGTTTATGAAAATCAGCCTACGGGTCCATCAATTCTGTCACCTTGGGCACAAACCAGACAACCATTGTGATCCTGGTTATTCACCAGGAATAGAGAGTGATTGTACATGGAACGAATGGAGAGAGGGGTACACTTAGAAGAACACTGGTGGAAATAAGCATATTGAAGAAACGGCAATACAAATGAAAGGTAGGGTCAGAGAAGTCAAGGAAACATTTGGCAGGAAAAGAAAAGAGAAGAGAAGACAGGAAGGGGAGAGTAATAAAAGTTTAGTAAGCAAATAGATGAAATAGGTTAATGTTTTTGAGATAACATTTTTCTATATGAAAATATTTTAATACACAACTACTCTCAAATGACATTTTGAGTGTCAGGTTAAAAAAAAAAATGAGGTCATCTTTTGGCATGAAGTCCAAACCTAACGCCAGGCCTTCTGGAAGTAAGATCCAAGGTCAGGCCCAGGAGCTCCAGGTAGCTACCAAGAAGGGTCATTTCTCCAGCAACTCTTAAAGGATGGCAGATGCAAGGCAACTTCTCTTCCTTCCACCCTTTCCTAAAGCTCTGGTCCAAAAGAACTTCTGGGCTAAGAAAGTGGTCAGGCCCAGGCCTGGGATAATTTGGAAACAGCCTGTAACACAGGGCTGTACTAAACCAAGCACACAGAAACCAAAGCCGCCAGAACCAGGAGGATGATTAACTGAACACAAATGAAAACTCTGAGAAGTACGGTGCCATTTTAGGTGTCCCAAATTTGTAGTAAGATTCAAACATTCACATAACAGATGTTATTAAATAACTTTTATTACCAGATGCTGACCTAGGGGTGATAGCGGAGACCAAATAATCCTTGCTCTCCTGCAGCTTACAATCTAGTCATGGATAAATGGGAAATCAACAGCTTCCCTGAGCATGCCTGGTTGTGATTATAACCTGCATAGTAGCACTACCATCACTTTCCCTTTGATGCTTGACTTCACCCAACACGAAGTGGAACTCAACAAGCATTTGCCAAACAGAACTGATGTGAATATTTGGTGCTTCTTCCTACATTCACTCCTTTAGGACACATTCACGTGGGTTCACTGAGGTATCAACTTGTGTGTTCAAAGTGAAGACAGAGCTAAGTAACACTGTACCCCTCACTGCAGAGGATTCCTAATCTGATGGAGGAAGCAGGAAGGCTAGATTAGCGGTAAGGATCTAGCCATGTGGGAGAGTAGAAGAGCACAGACTTCAGAGATGGACAGACATGGTGTAAACTAATTACCAGTGGTGGGGCTTTGGGCAACTCAACATATTTCCCCTTGGTAAATGCTCTATATTACCTATCTTGGAGGACTGCAAAGAGATGTAAAGTTTATGTAAACTACTTGATATACACTAGGCATCTGTTAAAAAAAAGTTGGTTCGGCTCGGCGCCTGTGGCTCAACGGGCTAAGGCGCCAGTCACGTACACCTGAGCTGGCGGGTTCGAATCCAGCCCCCGGGCCCGCCAAACAACAATGATGGCTGCAACCAAAAAAATGGCCGGGCGTTGTGGCGGGCGCCTGTAGTCCCAGCTACTTGGGAGGCGGAGGCAAGAGACTCGCTTGAGCCCAGGAATTGGA
>CAUYON010164432.1:0-17698 GCA_963573935.1 Arctocebus calabarensis | reverse complement strand
ATATATTCTTTTTTTTTTTTTTTTCTTTTTTGAGACAGAGCCTCAAGCTGTCACCCTAGGTAGAGTGCTGTAGGGTCACAGCTCATAACAACCTCCAAATCCAGGGCTTAAGCAATTCACTTGCCCTAGCCTTCCAAGTAGCTGGGACTACAGGCGCCTGCTACAACGCCCGGCCATTTTTTGGTTGTAGCCGTCATTGTTGTTTGGCGGGCCCGGGCTGGTGTACGTGGCTCAGGTGTACATGGCTGGCGCCTTAGCCCACTGAGCCATAGGCGCCGAGCCGACAATTACTTTTAAACAGTGAACATAAGAATATGTAATTAGAGGAGGTGGGATACTTTTGGAGTGGCTGTTATCATTCAAAACTAGTAGAAGGGCGCATTGAGACCTAGAATAGCTTTTCTGGAGGGACCATAAAGCGAGCCTTCCAGCCTAATCCAGAACATACTCAAAGGCAGTGGGTAGGGTAATGTGTATGTAGCAAAATAATCAGGCTAAAAGTATTTATGGTTAACAAAAATGAAGCCATCTTTTTTTTTTTTTTTTGAGACAGAGCCTCAAGCTGTCACTCTGGATAGAGTGCTATGGCATCACAGCTCACAGCAACCTCCAGTTCCTGGGCTCAAGTGAGTCTCCTGCCTCCGCCTCCCAAGTAGCTGGGACTACAGGCGCCCGCCACAACGCCCGGCCATTTTTTGGTTGCAGCCGTCATTGTTGTTTTGGCGGGCCTGGGCTGGATTCAAACCCACCAGCTCAGGTGTACGTGGCTGGCGCCCTACCCTGTTGAGCCACAGGCGCTGAGCCGAAGCCATCGATTTTTATCTGGAATATTTCTAGGAAGAGAAAATACAGGTTCTGCATCTACTGCACGTGCAGAGTGAGCTCCTGATTACAGGCTTGTTGAACATTTCTGCTTTCCTTATCTCCCAGTTCAAAGCAAGAGCCAATGTTCTGGGGTCTTCTTCAGTAATCAACTCCAAATCCTGACTAGATAAACTCAGCTTTGGAACAGACCTCTCTTTCAGTGCAGTAAGAATCTGGCTTGCCAGTGCAATTTCAGAGGAGATCTCTCTGCTGATAACTTGTGCAAACTTCATCTACCTCTTTACTGAAACCAGCTCTGGATTCTTCCTTGCTTCAACAGGGTGCTTCCCTCCTTCTCCAAAGCCTGGACTGATGGGCTTGGACTGATGGGCTTCCTTTCTCTGGTCAAGCACTTACTGGAGCATGGTGTGGAACCCCTGGATGGTAGCTCAACTATGGTATAGTTCCTGAGCCAGGTCTGAACATGCAAGATCAAAGAGACCTCTTAGAGATCTCTTGGATCTCTCTACTTGGAGATCCTCCTCTGACAGGAGGATGGTGTTGCAGAAGATCTTTCAGCTACCTGGTCACATTCTTAACATTTTAACCCTGCTCCACTATCTGTTTCATTTACATCAAAGTACTCTTGAGAATTCCAAGCTGTACCTCCATCTGAATTGATGTATACCCACTTCTCATCATTGACCAACGCCACAAACTTAGTATAGAAGGTAGACACGGGAGGCAATCATCTGCCAGGACCAGGGTAAGTGGGTCAGAGACTGACTAATAGCAAGAATGTCACAGGCCTTGCTTCTCAGATCCTGCAGGAAAGAGGCAGCCACACCATGCTATTTGTGGCTGTGGTTGTGGCACAGCCAACATAGCTTTAGAATTCAAATTTCTCCCAGTTCCAGAGCTGTATGCTCTCAGTCACCTCTATACTCCTTAAGGTGGGAACCTGACTAAACAAAATAAAAGTACAAAAGCAGTCATGAATCCACTATAAACACTGTTGAATTTTACAAATATCCCATCATATCACTTAATAACAGTTTTACCACAATAGCACAAATATCAAACTAATATTTGTATTAGAGATGTAATCTAGACTAGCTCTGGAAAAGGCATCCATTGGATTTTCATTTTGTATAATTAGTTGTTATTATAAATGCAAAATCCAGTGACTATGACCAGTTGGTAAGATAAAGTTTTGGTATATAGCTTCAGATTTATTAAGGCATCAAAAATTTATTGATCACTTACTATGTTTTAGATACTGTGAGAGATAACAGGGATGCCTAAAGTAGAAGTCAGCCTCTGACCTTATTCAAATATGACTGAAAGTTTAATGGAGAATGTATTTTCTGCATAGAGTCAAAGGCAATCCTTAGGGTTTAGAAATGTAATGGTTTATATGCAGAGGAATGTCTTATCATATAATTGGCTTTAGATGTACATTTCATGCTGGAAAGATAATGTAGAAGAATATGAACTTGAATCAGGTAACCAGATATATATTCCCATTTTGCTGCTGTTCATTCATTAATTCAACTATTCATCTGATATTTACTGAGAATCCACATAACAGGAGAAATTGTGTTAGGTAGTGGGGAGCATGGCAGCAAATAGGAGAGACTGGCACCCAGTCCTCTATCTGTAGGAACATGAGCAGTTGGCTTAACTTCTCCACGTCTTTAACTTTGGTCTTTAGTTTAGACTAGTTGTCTGAGGTTTTTTTTTTAAGTTTCTTGTTATCTGGCTTCCTAATTGCAATAAGTAAATAGCTTTTTTGATTGTAGCCACAATGACTTTTTTAAGGGAGAAAAGGGGATTTCTGTGAGAGAGAGGAAGAGGGAAGGAGAAAGGGAGGGAGAGAGGGAGGAGAAAAAGAAGGAAGAAAGAGATTTGAACATATATTGCTTCAAGATTACAGAGTTACAATCAGAGGAATGTTTCGAGTAACTTTTGGGAAATAAGCTGCTGAACTCGACCAATCTGTTCTTTCTGGTCAATGAAAGAGACACAGGGTTTGAGGTTCCTAGCGAAACGGGGCTGGCTAATTTAGCAATTTAGCCCCTCCCACAAGCCCAAGGGTCTGTTATATCTCTGTTCCTTGAGTACCTCTCTCACTGAGTCGAACTACAGCAAGCAGAGACTGAAAAAAAAAAAAAAAAAACAAAAAAACCAAGAAAACGAGGAAAAAGGAAGAAAACAAAAGCTGCAACTTATGGAAGATACAGAGGGTAAGACCAAAATTGATTTGATCTGAATCCTTAAGAAAAAAAGAGGAAAAGCCCAGATCAAAAGCAAGTACTTGAAAGAGCAAGAGGCAAAAAGCCCTGAATGAACTTTCCCACCCTTTTCCTTCTGAGAGGAGGCAGAGAAAGAACTTTGGGAACTTTTTAGGAAGCAGAGCCAAAGCCCAGCGTGGTATGTAGTTCAGGGTGGCTCTTTGGCAAGCTGGAACAACTTATAAATATTCATTATTAATTTGATCTGGTTTTTTAGATGCAAATGACTTTTTCAGTCCCCTTGCAGTTTAAGAGGCAGCTACCTCATCTATAGTCGGGAGTCATCCAGCCTTGGATATGTACTTCAGCGTGTTTTGTAGAAGATGTTGGGCTCTTTGTGTAGATTTGTTTTGTTCTTGAATTTCCTGCATGCCTTCCTGTTGTAAAATTAGTAAAAGCTTCTCTGCTGGGAGTTAGACAGAGGAGTTAATGTGGCAAGAGGCTGTTACCACAGGACCCTAGAGTGTGTCTTTCAAAAAATGACGGTTTCGTAAGATATATGTGTGTGTGTGAGCTTGTACGTAAGGGAAGGGGTGCGGAGGGGGAGAGCGGGTGGATGGAAAGAGGAAAAAGAATAGTACTATCTTTAAATAGCAGGTCATGTCTGACTGACTACATTTAGATTTTGTGTAAAACCTACAAGAGCAGCGTAGTTTGCACAGATGGTGTGCAGTCTGTGTCTTTTACCTCTTTTGGGCATTTTTTTCCTGCCAGGACGGAGAGCCAGCTGCTTGCCAGCCTGTGGGAGACAGAAGAATCTATGTAGCAGTGAGGGAGTATAGAGTTGCAAACCTTCTTAATCATCTCTGACTTCTAATATTTATATAGAATGGGGAAGAACAGGATGAGTAGTAAACAGATTTCTTAAGGATTATAATGATAGCTGTTAATATTAAAGTCTCACTTCTGTCCTGGGAGCTGTACTAAACATATTACATGTGCTATTTATCTCAGCCTTATAAGATAAGTATTATGGTTATCATTCCCTTTTCCAGATGACAGATGAGATTGCGGTACTGAGAGGGTAGCTCACTTAGGGATTACATAGTAAGTGATGAATTTGGATGTGGGCTTTTCCAACCCCCCTACATTATTGTTCTGCTTTTTCTGGTGCCCTAACATAGACTCCCAGTTTCCAAATCCTTGAAGCGCCTGAGGAAATGAAACTGATGAATTTGTACTTTGCAATCAAGTCTACATTTTTCTTGTTTGATGCTCTTGTCCGTTCTCTGTGGTAGAGAAGCAGGTGTTGTTATTATGGCCTTTGACAAAAGGGAGAAGCTAAGGCCAAGGTTAATTAACATGAATCACATAGCTAATTGTTGAAAAGCATGGAATAGACTGCAGATCAAGCCCAGTTATCTCTGAACTTCTGTTCCTACAGTAGAGGGACTTCTGTTCCTACAGCTGGGCATCACTGATGCTTTTCAGTTCCCCAAGGAAACTACTCCTTTCCTCCCTCTCTGGTGGTTGCAAGGCCTATTTGGACCTTTTTTCCCCTTTAGTCAATCTGTCTGGGGTATAATTCTATCTCTACCATTTACTCTATGCATCAGTTTCCTCATCTGTAAAATGAAGAGTATAATAATAACATCTGTTTCATAGGGATGTTGTTAAGGACTGAATGAGGGATTCATGCAAGGTTCTTAAAACATAGCCTGAGGTATATGCTGAATAAATCACTCTTTGAAGCCTCATCTTGGATGTTATTCCTCCTTTTAAGCCTTCTCTGACCTTTCGAGCCTAGGTTATGCCCCATTTTGGATGTTTCTGTAATACTTCACCATTTATGCCTAAGGTGGCACTCATCACACTTGTCCACATTCCTGCCTTCTGTACTATCTTCCCCTTTCCCCAATTAAAATTTCTTTAATCGCCTTTGGTACTGCAGTGTGTAGTGCAATTTTTTTCTTCAGTCTTCAAATTCATGGCAACTTTAATGTCAATGTGGGCAGGGTGGTGGGAGAGGGGCCACAGTCCTGATAGAGGAACAGGAGGCAGCTGCAAAGGGATGCCCATGTAGTAATCCTAGAGGATCTGGTGCTTGTAAGCCATTCAGGGAGTGGACAATACCAAATACTGATTCAGGAGGAGCCATACATTGTTCACTGGCCAGTGGTCAGGATGGTAGCATTCCATAAACTTCTCCACAAGGTCAAAAACAAACAGTACAGAAGTTGGCCCTGGGTAAAATCATAAAGTCCATTAAGTTTTTTTTCAAGCACCCTCCCTTTCCTCTTCCTGGAATACCTTCAGACTAATTTGGCAAATATTATTGTGTGTCTATCATTTGTATGTCCCTATGCCAGATGCTTGAGATATAAACAGTTTGGTGATGGTCTAGTTGGAAACACAGACATATTCACGACCTACTCTAATTGAAACCAGACTCTGGGAAGTGCTAATGATAATAGCTAGCGTTATTATGTCAGACGCTGTAATGTTTGCATGTGTTATTTTGTAATCTTCATAAAAACTCCATGATAGTGCTTTTTGTATCTTATAGCTGTGAAAAGAAACCACTTGCCCAAACTCATGCAGGTATAATAGGCAGAGGGGGAATTTTGACCCGTGTAGGTAGGCTGCAAAGCCTGGGATCCTAATGGACAAGTTCTGCCTTCCTAAGAGCTGTAATGAAAGTCTTAAAAAAAGCGCCATACAGGCATGTGGCACATGCCTGTAGTTCCAGCTACTCAGGAGGCAGAGTCAGCAGGATTGCTAGAATACAGAAGTTGAAGGCTATAGGATGCTGTGATCATGCCTTGATTAGCACTGTACTATAGCCTAGGCTACATAGTGAGACCCCTGTTTTAAAAAATAATAATAAAAAGAAAATGCCACTGGAAACAAAATAGGGAGTGATGACTTCTGGAAAATTTGTCAAAAATATGGGATATTTCAGTTGGATCTAGAGTCTGGCACCTATGACAACAATCCCTTCCCTCCTCTAAGCAATGCTTAAAGATCTTTCTCTCCCTTTTACTAAAACTAGCAGTAAAAAGCTCAGTCTCATTTTCTAAGTTCTGAGCAGGCAATCTACTTTTCCTGCTTGGGAGATTTGAAGGCAGAAGTCCAGAGTTTATCTTTGGAAAGGTGACCAAGTAAACCTTTATAAAATAGTCAGTACATTAAATGATTTCTTTAATCAGGATTGTCTTGCCTAGTAAAAATACATACCTGCTAAACAGTTTTTATAAGTGATTGTGATTGGTATGCTTTTACTTAGCCAAATCACATTTTAAGAGTGTTTTCTGTCTTTTGCTGGTTTTGGTTGCTTCTCTGCTCCTTATAATCAGTAATTATGCTCAAGGGTAGTAGCATTTAATCCTCCCTCTACTGTCTAGTTGTACTGGGCTCAGCCTGTGCAGAGTGAAGGTGAGGCTAGGGGTAAATTGCATAGATTCTGTTCCTTGAAATATTTTGGAGGAAGGACAAAATCAAGGGCAGTTTCTATAGTGAAGAATCATCAAATTTCTTTTTTTTAGACGGAGTCTCAGTTTTTTACCCGTGGTAGAGTGCCATGGCATCATAATTCACAGCAACCTCTAACTCTTGGGCTCAAGCAATTCTCTTGCCTCAGCTTCCCGAGTAGCTGGGACTACAGGTCCCTGCCACAATGCCCAGCTATTTTTAGAGACAGGGTCTTGCTCTGGCTCAGGCTGGTCTCCAACCTGTGAGCTCATGCAGTCCACCCACCGGGCCTTCCAGAGTGCTAGGATTACAGGTGTGAGCCACTGCGCCCGGCCAGAATCGTCAAAAGTCTTTATGGTTTGATGGAATTGTAGAAGAGCAGAGGCACTAGTTTTATCTTGGTGATGTGTGGGTGTGTGTTCTAAGGCAATGCTTCTCAAATTTTAACATGCATATACATAGTTGGGGATCTTGTTAAAATGTAGATTCTGATCCAGTAGTGTGGGGGGAGCTGAGATTCTGGATTTCTTTTTTTTTTTTTCTTGAGACAGAGCCTCAAGCTGTCACCCTGGATAGAGTGCTGTGTCATCACAGCTCACAGCAACCTCCAATTCCTGGGCTCAAGCGATTCTCCTGCCTCTGCCTCCCAAGTAGCTATAGGACTGCAGGCGCCCACCACAACACCTAGCTAGTTTTTGGTTGCAGCCATCATTGTTGTTTGGAGGGCCCAGGCTGGATTTGAACCCGCCAGCTCAGGTGTACGTGGCTGGCACTTTAGCCACTTGAGCCACAGGCGTCAAGCCGAGATTCTGAATTTCTAATAAATTACTATGATAATGCTGCCCCTCCATAGGCCACACTTGGACTAGAAATCTGAAAGGGTCATTCCATGCTTATTCTCAGGGCTTATATTTGTACCAACTAACCAAATCCTTCACCCAGTCTGCCCACTCCACCAAGTTACCACTTTGTGTCACTGATCAACTAGCTGTTAGTGCAAAATAAAGGGAAGTCTACTTCATTTATTCATTTAGCGAATACATGATCTAAATTGAGCTTCCCAATTGACCAGATCTAGAAACAAATCTGAATCAGCAGCACGCACAAACTATTGTTAGACGAAAAGGCCTTGTGTTGGATTTTCTAAATATCTCCACCTTTTCTCCTTGGCTCTAAGTTGCCCTGAGCTTCCCTTATTTGCCTTCAACATGAGAGGTTTTTGGAGCAGGACAGGGAGCGAGGGGTAGCAGGGACTCAGGGCTGTGAGATTGGGAGCAGGGAATTATTCCTTCTGCAGAAGAGGTGAGAGTAATTCTAGGAGAAAGGAAAGAAAGTGGCTGCAGAGAAGACTGATGATATTTCTTTAGTTTTGGAAACGAGAGAATTTGAGGAGAAAAATTGTTGGGGATGAAGAAATCTAGGGTAGAAGTTGTCAAACATGTATGCAACTTGCAGTTTTTATGCTAGATTATCAAAGTGACATTAGAGACCCAGGAACAAAGGCAGTACTTGCTCCACACAAAGAGATGTTTTCTTTTCATTCGTAGAAAGAATGTGAGCAATTCAGGCTTATGCCTGTAATCCTAGCATTCTGAGAGGCTGAGGTGGGTGGACTGCTTAAGCTTAAGAGTTCAAGTCCAGCCTGAGCAAAAGTGAGATTCCCCCACCCCAATCTCTACTAAAAACAGAAAAACTAGTGGGCGTTTGTGGCTACTCAGAAGGCTGAGGCAAGAGGATCACTTGAGCCCAGGAATTTGAGGTTGCTGTGAGCTATGAAGCCAAAGCACTCTACCAAGGGTGACAAAATGAGACTGTCTCAAAAAAAAATTTTTTTTTAAAAATGTATATATATAAATAAATAAAAATAAAAATAAAATAAAATAATAAAAGAATGTGGGTGGCACCTGTGGCTCAGTTGGTAGAGTGCCAGCCCCATATATTAAGGGTGGTGGATTCAAACCCGGCCCCAGCCAAATTGCAACAACAACAACAAAATAGCTGGGCGTTGAGGCGGGGGCCCGTAGTCCCAGCTACTTGGGAGGGTGAGGCCAGAGAATTGCCTAAGCCCAGGAGTTGGAGGTTGCTGTGAGCTGTGACTTCATGGCTTTACCGAGGGCGATAAAGTGAGACTCTGTCTCTATAAAAATAAAAAAAAAAAAAAGAATGTGAGCAATTCCTTTGTGTGCATGATGATATAAGTAATACAACACATCCCCATTAAAGAAACTTGATAATATAGATTAGGGAAAGGAAGAAAAATAATCACTTTTTGTATTTTGGTGTATTTCCTTGCAGTTTCTTTTTATAATGCCTGGATTGTTTCTCTCATTGACATTTACTTGAGTTGGACCTTGAAAAATTATGAGATGGCACCATGATCATTAGGCCTTATATACAATTTTAAAGGTTGGCATTTACTGTAGCAGTGAAGCACAAGTCTTTTCCATTTTATAGCATAATCTTTGTTAGCATAATTTTTATAGTCACATAGTTTATTTAACAATTTCCCTATTATTGAACATTGAGGCTTTTTCCATTTCCAATAAATGTCTTTGTGCAGGAAGTTTTTTCCATATATAGCATTCCATTCTGAGGATAGGATCCGAGAAGTAGAACTACTGGACTAAAACTTGTTAATGTTTTTTAAAATTCTTGATTATGGTTGCCAAGTTGCATTCCTGAAGGGTGGACCCTTTGTGATCCCACAAGCAGTTCCTGTTTGGCTGCATCCCTAACAGCTTTGATGTTTTTGTTTTTAAATAATCTTATCCACTTGTTAGATTTTTTTAGTTTGTATTTATTTCTAGTAAATTTGACAATTCTCATATTATGTACTACTTCTTTTGTATATTGTTTACATCCTTTGCAAGTTTATTTTGTGTTTTATAGTTAATTTATATGATCGTTTCTTCACATAAGATATTTAAGTTTTTCTGCTGTATTTGTAATAATTTTCTGAGTCTGCTCTTAATGTTTTCATAAGGAGATTTATAGCTATGAATTTATATTAAACACTTTTTTGGATATGGTATTTTTTCTTAAGTAGTTTGATGTGTTCTATTGCCTCTTTAATGCAGGATAAAAGTTTTTAAGTTCTAAATGATTTTTGGTTTTGTTTAGGTTATTGTTTTTTCATTTTATTTCATAATGATTAGAGAATATGTCTTTGAGGTTTTCTTTTTTTCATTTTTGTTTTTTTTTTTTGAGACAGAGTCTCACTATGTCACCCTCGGTAGAGTGCCGTGCTGTCACAACTCACAGCAACCTCAAACTCTTGGGCTTAAGCAATTCTCTTGACTCACTCTCCCAAATAGCTAGGACTGCAGGCACCCACCACAATGCCTGGCAATTTTTTGTTGCAGTTGTCATTGCTGTTTAGCTGGCCTGGGCCGAGTTCGAACCCACTAGCCTTGGTGTATGTGGCCAGTGCCCTAACCTCTGAGCTATGAGTGCTGAGCCTGAGGTTTTCTTATAACTAAGCATTTATGGATTTATATAAATGTATAAATACTTGTGAATAAGATATATTGTTCTTAAGATATACAATTGGATATTTATTAATAAATCCAGTCTTTCTAGTTATATGGTAATCTATCTCCAACTGTAATATTCTTCTATGTAAAATTGTAGTATATATGCATTTACTTTTGTATGCTTTATTGGTACCCATGAGTATTGCAGTTCCAGAAAAAAATGAGATAAGAATATTTTTTATTGTAGCTATTTAGAAAAGAGAGATGGAGAGTTGGGAATATAAAAGGAAGATAAAGTAAATGCAGAGGAGTACTTCAATAAAGTCTTATGAAAGATGAAGTAACATTTTCTGATACTATCTTAGAGAACTGGACCTTGTGTGGCTATGTAATTTTAGGTAGTACTGAATGGACATGGCAAAATTTCCAAGGCTTCCCTTCCAAATAAGGGCATGCCCAGAAGGCCAGAATCAGAAGGTGGGTTTGGCAGGAATTAGGAGGTGGGAATCAGAATCTCTGAGCTATTTAATCAGAATATTTCTCAGGCACAGGCACAGGCATAGAAAGATATCTGAAGAGAGGCATCATCAGCAAAACGAGTTTTTAGGCATTGCACTGAAAAGTCATGGAAGAGAAAGTTTCCAATGAACAAGGGTGGGTAAATAGACTATGAATAGTTTAATACTCATATTTTATAAGTTAAGCTTATAAAATGTTGATACCATCTTTTGCTTAATGTCTTTATTTTGGTGTGCTTAAAAATAAATGTAAGAGTTTTTTTCATAGATTCTTCTTTCTTTTTCTTCTTTTTTGGCTAATATATATTGACTGTGGTAGGCTGCAAAAATATTCCAGATCCTAGGAGTTATGAGTTACATGTGGAAAAGAGTCTTTGCAGATGTGACTAAATTAAGGATTTTGAGAAGGGGGATATTATCCTGGATTATCCAGGTGGGCAATCACAAATGTCTTTGTAAGGGGGAGGAAGAAGGAAACTTTAACATAGAAGAAGGCAGTGTGACCACTGAATCAAGATACCTTCACTGGCTTTGAAAGTGGAAGAAACAGCCACAAGGCAAGGAATACAGCTCCATAAACATGAAAAGGCAAGGAAATGGATCTCCCCTATGGCTTAGGAGGGAGTTTAGTCAGTCCATGGACACCTTGATTTCAATCCAACAAAAATGATTTCAGGCTTCAAACTTGGAGAACTATAAGAGAATAAATGTGTGTTGTCTTAAGCCACTGAGTTTGTGTTATGTTACAGCACCCATAACAAACTAATACAGTAAGTGTTTTAATAAATAGAAGTGGTGATGGCTTTAGTTAATATACAGGCTTATAATGTGCAATAGAGATACTAACTCAGTTCTCAAACAGTCCTATTAAGGTTGGTACTATTTACTGTCTACATGAGACACTGAGGAATAAATAGTTAAGGTATTCACTTGAAGTCTTTCTTGGTAATACTGGTAAGTGTTGAAGTTGAGATTCAGATCCATAGTTGTTGATATTATTATTACTGGGTGTTATATATGTATAATTCACATATACAATTCGCTCACTTAAAGTCTACAATTCCGTCATTCTTAGTATATTCACAGAAATGTGTACCCCCAGCACCACAATAAATTTAAGAACATTTCATTATCTCCCAAAGAAACCCTATACCCATGAACGACCACTCCTCACTTCTTCCTTATCTCCTCCCCACCCTTCTTCTGAATCCTAGCTAGGCAAACACCAATCTATTTTCTGTCTCTACAGTTTATCTATTCTGGACATTTACTTCATATCATTCCATTAAGTGGATATACCACATTTTATTTATTGTTCATAGTTGGTGGATATTTGGTTTTTTTCTACTTTTTGGCATTATGAATGATGCTGCTGTGAACTTGCATCTACTTTTTGAGTGGACTTAAGTTTTTTTTCTCTTGGGTATATATGTAAGAGTGGAGTTGCTGAGTCATTCATTTGAGGACCATCCAGACTGTTTTCTAAAGTAGCTACAGCAGTGTATGGTGATTCCAATTTCTCCATATCCTTGGCAACACTTGTTATTATCTATCTTTGATTATAATCTTCCTAATGAGTAGGCTATTAAGAAGTGGTATCTTGTGGTTTTGAACATCTATTTATGTGCTTAGTGGGGCATTTGTGTATCTTTTTTTGAGAAATATCTCTTCAGATCCTGTGCCCATTTTTAAATTGGTTTTTTTGTTACTAAGTTGTAATAATTCTTTATCTATCTTTTTCAGATACGTGATTTACAGAATTTTCTCTCATTCTGTAGGTCGTCTTTTCACTTTCTTGATGGTGTTATTTGCAGTACAAAAATTTCACGTTTTACTTGTCTCCCCACAGATTAAATTAACTTTGATTCACCACTTAAAAAAAAAAAAAAATTTCACGTTTTGATAATGACCAATCTATCTATATTTACTTTGGTTGCTCATGTTTTAGTTGTCATACCTAAGAAACTATTGTCTAATCCAAAATCATGAAGATGTATGCCTGTATTTTTTTCAAAGAGTTTTATAGTTACTTCAAAGAGTTTTATAGCCCTTACATTTAGATTTTTGATCCCAATTTGAGTTAATTTTGTATATGTTATGATAGAGATCCAAATTCACCTTTTTTTTTTTTTTTTTGCAAATGAATGTCCAGTTGTTTTAGCATCATTTGTTGAAAAGACTTTTCTTTTCCCCAGTGAATTGTGTTTGCACTGTTGTTGAAAATTAATTGACCATAAATATTAGAGTTCATTTCTGGACTTGCATTTCTACTGTTGATCTGCATGTCTATCCCTATCTCCATTTCACACTGTCTTAGGTATTATAGCTTTGTAGTAAGTTTAAAATTATAAAGTGTGAGTCTTCTGATTTTATTTTTCCTTTATAATATTATTTTGGCTGTGACAGGTTCCTTGAATATCCAAATAAATTTTAAAATAAGCTTGCTAATTTCTGCAAATAAGCCAGCTGATGTTTTGATGGAGATTGTGACAAACATATAAATCTTTTAGGAGAATATTGTCATCTTAAAAATATTAAGCATTCTAATTCATAAATGTGTGATTTCTTTCTATTTATTTGGTCCTATTTTCTTCAATAATATTTTGTAGTTTTCAGAATAAAGTTTTACATTTCTTTTATTGAATTTATTTCTAAGTATTTTTCTCTTTGATGCTATTATAAATGTAATTATTTTTAAATTTTATATATTTACTCTTAATTACCTTAATTACTCCAATACTATACTCCTCATAGATTCTGTAGCAATGGTTCAAATAATGACTACTTCATGCCTTTAATACAATTAAGGCACTTATAATATGATACAGTTGCCTGCTGTCTGTTCACTTCTATTCATGTTTTATACAGTCTTTACAGTCCATATTTTGATGAAATATTGAGATAATTCCTTTGTCCACTTTGTCTTAAATTCTATTCCCCTTCTCTCTAATTTGGCTGATATATTTCATCTATCTTTATTTTTAATTTATGCATATCATATATTTTTTAGATGTATCTCTGTAAACCATTGGCTCTTAAAATCCAGTTTGGGCCTCTGTTTTAAGAGAGGAGTTTAAAGAGTTCACATTTATTTTATCTGCCATTCTTGTTTTTTTCTTCCTGTTGTTTAATGTTTTCTTCTATTGTGCTTTCTGCTATACAGACTGTATAGGCTTTTGTTATTTGTTTTTGCATATATTTCTGCAAAGCTATGGATAATAGACTTTTTTTTTTGAGACAAAGTATCACTTTGTTGCCTTCAGTAGAAGGCTGTGGCATCATAGCTCACAGCAACCTCAAACTCTTGGGCTCTAGCAATTCTCTTGCCTCAGCCTCCCAAGTAGCTGGGACTATAGGCATCTGCCACAATGCCTGGCTATATTTAGAGATGAGTCTTGCTCTTGCTCAGTCTCCAACCCGTGAGCTTAGTTAATCCACCCACCCTGATCCCCTAGAGTCCTAGGATTATAGGCGTGAGCCACTGTGACCAGCCAGACATCTTATTTTTATTTTTATTTATTTCATTTTTTTTTGAGACAGAGCTTCAAGCTGTCACCCTGGAGAGAGTGCTGTGGCATCCACAGCTCACAGCAACCTCCAATTCTTGGGCTCAAGCGAGTCTCTTGCCTCTGCCTCCCAAGTAACTGGGACTACAGGCGTCCGCCACAACGCCCGGCCATTTTTTGGTTGCAGCCATGATTGTTGTTTGGTGGGCCCAGGCTGGATTCGAACCTGCCAGCTCAGGTGTACGTGGCTGGCGCCTTAGCCCGTTGAGCCATAGGCGCCGAACCCAGACATCTTATTTTTAATTCTGCATGTGGAAGTCTTAAGTTAAAAGAAAAGCAGTCCTGGGCTTAAATCTATCTTAACATCAAGATGAAAATGAGCAACTGCTGAATGCTGTTGTGAAAGAAGAATTAAGAGCTTTTGCTTCCCTGTGTCTTCTTAATATTTCTTATGTTAAATATTTAATATGACAATATTATAAACTTGAATATTGAAAATTCTGTCATCATTTATAACAGGGGTTTTCCTCTTCATTTCGATACTAATGATTAAGCTCATCCCTCCATGAATTTAATGAATTTCAATGTAGCTCTTATGCCAGTGGTTCTCAACCTTCCTAATGCCGCGACTCTTTTTTTTTAATGGCATCTGGGATGCAATTTATTGGACATGTGGCTGCCCAAGCCTTGGTCTGGGAGCACTGAGTCCTGGGGCTCTGGACCCAGGCACTGAGTTTGAGGAGGCCCAGAGGTCAGGGCTGTTTGGAGCAAGGAATGCCGCGACTCTTTAATACAGTTCCTGTGGGTTACGACCCACAGGTTGAGAACTGCTGTCTTATGTCTTTCCTCACTCTTGAGTACTTAATCTTGATTCCTTTCATAGTGACCTAGTAATCATACCAAAATAATTTTTTAGAAAAGACATCAGTGTGGTTAAAGAATGACAACTTGTCTTAAATATAGCAATCTTTCCCCCTTAAGTCATTGGAAATATTCTCCATTGTCTCGAGAAGTTTGATGTTGTAAAGAAGTTGCTGTAGTTTGGATGTGTCCCCCAAAGGTGTATTTTCAAAGCTTAATCCCAATAGAATAGTGTTGGGAGATGGGGCTTAATGGGAGGTGTTTTAAGTCATGAAGGCTCTACCCTTATGAATGGATTAATGTCAATTGTTAAAGTGCTTGAGGATGCAAGTTTGATCTTTGCTCTCCTGCTGTCTTGCCATTTTCCTTCTGCCATGAAATGCTGCACAAGAAAGCCCTCAACAGATGCTGGCCTCATGATCTTGGACTTCCTAGCCTCTAGAGCTATAAGCCAAGTAGGCTTCTAATGTTTATAAATTACTTAGTCTATTATAGTGGCACAAAATGGACTAAAAAGTTGAGGACAACTGTTTCTCAGCCTGAATGGTCATTTTTTTCTTGAAATTTATTACTTTGATCACTGGATATCGACTTCCTTTTGTGCATTTTTGCCTGGAAAGTGGCAAACTATTTTGATTTCCAAACTCAGGACTTCTTTTGCTGCAAGAAAGATTCTTCTATCATGACTTCAATCAGTGTTCCTGCTTTGTTTTTTTCTTGTTCAGGGACCTATTATTTGGATCTTTAAACCTCACATTTCCTCCTTCTTTCCCTCCCTCCCTCCTTTTTTTCCTTCCTCCTCTTTCTTTTCTTTCAATAAAATTTCAATTTA
This sequence comes from Arctocebus calabarensis, assembly GCA_963573935.1. Classification (NCBI taxonomy): domain Eukaryota; kingdom Metazoa; phylum Chordata; class Mammalia; order Primates; family Lorisidae; genus Arctocebus; species Arctocebus calabarensis. Next base: position 1,999 of record CAUYON010164432.1, on the reverse strand, counting down.
TTTTTCGTTGAACTCTGAGAATAATTTCTTAAGACTTTCTTCTACATTACTGATTTAATTTTACTTTACTATCTCCAGTATAAATTTTCATTCAGCTATAGTGTTTTTGGCTTCCATGAAATTTTTTATCTTAGTCTGTTTCTTTTCATAGAATGTCCTTTTGTTTACAGTTAAAAAGACAAACAAAAAGATTTTCCTTTCTTTCCTGAATCATGTGTATTTTGCTGGCATGCTTTTCCTCCATTCTTCTTTATACTTTCATGCAGAATTTATTTAATGTAAGGCCTTAACCATGTATGAAAGAGATTTTTTTTATGCTTTTACAAATGAATGTGTGTGTTTTTCACCTTATTCTAAAAAGAATTTAAGGAAACATTAGGAGAGATTCATCCCAGTCTAATGTTAGAAATGGCTGGAATGTTTAGTCTGTCTGTGGCTCCCTCAGGTTCTGTTTGGATCTTGGACCATTGCAATCACTTAGATTGCACTAGATCCCTATCTAAGTGTGGAAAGACGTCCAAATCCTCTAAGGCAGAAAGGGTGACTCAAATCCAGGAAAGAAGGTAGAAGTCCTTTTGTTATTTGTAGTAGTCGTTTTTCAGAGAAGAGAGAGACCAGGACTGTAATAATTCTCTATCTCATTGCTTAGAGCCATATATAAAGGCATTCAAGAAGGACCCATTTTCTTGCTTTTGCTCTTTCTCCATTTAGAGAAAACCACTGTTGAATTGGAGAGTGAACTCCTATTCCACTGCTTAGCACTTTTCCTGAGACTTTGTTGTATAATAGTTCTAAGGCCGCTTTGTACTCATGGTAAATAGTGTTGCTATTTCTGGGAAGAATGTTCCAGACAGAGTGACTAGCAAATACAAAGTCCTGAAGAGAAATAAAGTGTTTAAGGACCAACAATGGATACATTGTGGTTGGAGTGGAGAGAGTGAGGAGGTGAGAGCTGAGAGGTAGGTTTGGCCTTATCAGATGTATAGGGACTTGCAGGCTACTGTATAGCTTTAGCTTTTAATTATAGAACAATGGGAAACCACTGTGGGAGCTGAGCAGAGGAATGGCTTTATCTTTTATGTTTTAATGGAATCACTCTGGCTGCATTGTAGAGAATAGGGGGAATAAGCAGATGAAAAAGAGACCAGTTATGAAACTATTGCAATAATACAGATGAGAGATAATGGTGTCTGTTCTTCGGTAATAACAGCAGAAGTGGTGAGAAATGATTGGATTTGGGATCTATTTCAAAGATACAGCCAATAGAATTTCCTAATTGGATTTAGGTGGATAACAAGGAGAGAAGGAAACTTAACTCCAAGGTTTTGGACCTTCTGAGAAACTAGAAGGATGGAGATATCTTGGGTTGAGATGAGAAGACTATAGGAGGAACAGGTTTGAGTGGGAAGATCAGGATCTCAGTTTTGGACGTGTTACATTTGAGATGCCTGTTTGACAGGGGAATTTTTTTCTTTCTTTTTTTTTTTTTTTAAGTCATCATTAGAAACATTTATCAAACACATTTCTAGACTAACAGCCAGCCCTGTCTTCTTCATATTTCTGGGCTTTATTTAGCCTCTGTTTCTTCTTTGCTTTAAGGTAAGGTGTTGTTTTTAGGAGAAATATAAACATATCTGTCTTCTCTCTTTTCTTCTCTGTTATCATTCTATGACTGAGTTAGCCTGCATCAGAGTTAAATAGCCAGTATCTTTTTTTTTAAAACATGTTAATTAATTCTTTACTAATTACCCTGTAATTATTGGGGAGAGAATATGACCTAGTTGTTCACTTTTTAAAAGATTTTAAATTAACATGAGGGTACAAATGTTTAGGTTGCATTGTTTTTTTTGTTTGTTTGTTTTTTGTTTTTTTGAGACAGAGCCTCAAGCTGTCACCCTGGATAGAGTGCTGTGGCATCACAGCTCACAGCAACCTCCAATTCCTGGGCTCAAGTGAGTCTCCTGCCTCAGCCTCCCAAGTAGCTGGGACTACAGGCACC
>CAUYON010164431.1:0-37767 GCA_963573935.1 Arctocebus calabarensis | reverse complement strand
CTCTCCCCTCCCCTCCCCTCCCTTTGCCCTTTCCCTGTATTCCTGTGCTATAATTGGGTTTTGGCCTTCATATGAAAGCTATAAATTAGATTCATATTAGGGCTGAGTACATTGGATACTTTTTCTTCCATTCTTGAGATACTTTGCTAAGAAGAACATGTTCCAGCTCCATCCAGGTAAACACAAAAGAGGTAAAGTTTCCATCTTTCTTTCCCAAAACCAGAGATGTTGGCGTGGGTGTGGAGAAAGGGGAACACTTCTACACTGTTGGTGGGAATGCAAACTAGTACATTCCTTTTTTTTTTTTTTTAAAGAGACAGAGTCTCACTTTGTCACCCTTGGTAGAGTGCGGTGGCATCACAGCAACCTCCAATTCCTGGGCTAGACGATTCTCTTGACTCAGCCTCCCGAGTAGCTGGGACTACAGGTAGTCCCCCAACAACACCCGGCTATTATTTTGTCACAGTTAGAGCAGGGCCGGTTTGAACCCACCACCCTCAGTATATTGGGCCGGCACCCTATCCACTGAGCCACAGGCACTACCTTCAAATCCTATTTTTAAAAATACTAGAAATTCGTGAAAGCAAAAAGCATTACATGAAATAAAATTCTAAGGTGTTTTCAGAAAAGTACATGAGAAGGGAAACTCTCTGAGAGAAGCTGAAGATAATCCACTTTCTCCATCCTCTCTCTCTTCCCCGCTCTGGAACAGGAGCCCGTCGTAGAGTGTAGACTAATGGTCCGGTTTGCCCAAGCTTCAGGCTGGCCTAAGCAGGAAAGCTTCTAATGAGGGCAATAGAAGCCGGAAAGACTTTTCACAATCATGAAGGAGTGTGGCAAACTGGAAACCTGAAGGGTCTGAAACAAGAGCTGATATACTCAGAAGACGTTTTCTGCGCTGTGATGCTGTGAAGGAGAGGGGTGACCCAGGTCCAATTCTCTGGAGGCAGACTGAAATGCTCTCCCTTTTCCAATGCGTAGGAAATAGAAATTTGTCTCAAGCACCTTGTCAAGTTTATCTTCAAACTATCTGTCACATTTTGAGGAAGGACACGTGTTATCCTGAAGATTTGGAATCTGAAGCATGGAACTGGAATGACTGCATTATTTCACACCTGAAAAAAAAAATAGAACCACCCAGGCCCTTAACAAGAAGTCTGGGAAAGTCATATCCTAGAAATGAAGATGAACCAGCCTGTGAATTACTAAAACTCAAACTCAGCTCCAACCAAGTTCAGTTGCGAATTAGATTATAGCAGTAAGATTCTCCTTCATCCGATTTACAGACGAAAGATCCCTCTGGGAGAATTACAACAGAAATCTCTCTGATTCTTTTCATGTCGGACATACATCAACGTTCAACATACAATAAAAGAAGAAAATGTCACCTACCAAAGAGAGAAATAGCAAACACTGGAAACAGACACACAGATAATCTAACTATAAACTAAGCAAAGAAAGGTATTTTAAAACAACTGAAATATGTTCAAGAAAAAAAAATTCAGAATCAAATAAATGAAAGAATGAAGAACTTTAGCGGGAAATTGGAATCTATAGAAAAGAAATGAACTCTCATTTTCTATTTTCTAAAATAGAAAAATACATACACAAAAATAAAGACACAACCGTTAAGTTTAACAACAGATTGAATACACCAGACACGAGAGTAGTAAATTGGAGAGTAAGCCACTAAAAATACTACGTAAAGCACAGCAAAAGAAAAAACTGGGGTGGGGGACAAAACAGAGTGTTATATAATATGAAAATGTGAAATGCTGAAAAACTCTGCCACATGTATAATTATTGTCCCTAAATGAAAGAATAAGGCATAGCAATATTTAAACAGGTAATGGATGAGATAATTTCAAAACTAATGTGAGGCATCAATGCACATAAAGATTTAAGAAGCTCTGTTAATCCCAAGCATGTAAACCAAAGCTAAAGAACAAGGCTTAAAAATAGATAGTGTGGGAAAACAATGCCTTCAAAGGAGCGATAGAAATGGCAATGCACTTCTCAAAGGGAATAACAAAAACAAGAAAGAAATGGAAAGACAACTCCAAAGAGCGAAGAAAAAATAACTGGCCACCTGGAATTCTATATCCAGTGAAAATAACTATCAAAAATAAAGGTTAACATAAATAAATGTGCAGATAATAACTGAGCTCACCTATTCCTAGCAGTTATGAGCAAAAGAAAAAGTAATTAGATCTATTCTCAGGCAGAAAAAAAATATTCCAGAAGGAAACACAGAAATATCTGAGGAAGTGAACACCACTGGTAACAATAAGTAAATGTTGGGCATATATGAATATATACAAATAAATGTGAATACTATATGAAGAATATATATGAATGACAAAAGAATAGAATATTGATTATACACAGCAATAATTGTGATATTTTATGAATTTTTAATTATGCATAGATAAATATATAAAGGAATGATAATATAAAAGGTAGGAAGTAAAAAGATTTGTGATTCTAAGTTTCTACCAGCATCACAGAAGTATTAAAATCAATACTCTGCTTTAGTCTATAATAACAAAATGGTACACATTATAATTCCTATACTAACCAGTAAAAGATATAATAGTAAAGGAAGGTATGACTAATAATTAGCAAAGTATAGTAAAATATTTAATTAATGAAAAAGAAGAAAAGGAAGCTAAAAGGAACATTAAAAAGATAAATGAAATAGAAAATAAGTAACAATACCCAACCATATCAAAGTTGTATTAAATGTAAATGAACTAAATACTCCAAGAACCCTATATTGTTAAATGGGATTTTAAAACAATTATAATTTAATATTGCATTCAAAGGAGTTACTTTAAATAACAACAAATATGGAAAAAGGTTCTTATCCTTATATCATAAGTCATCAAGAAAATTGGAATTAAAACTGCGAGGAAATACCAAGCCACCCACCAGAATGGCTAAATTTTAAATGCTGACAACACCAAATTTTATTGATGATGTAGTAAAAATTCTTATATAGTGCTAGGAAAAGTACAAATTGGTAAAGATACTATGAACAACTATTTAGCATTATCCACTCAAGTTGAACATACGCGTTTTCTTATGATCTAGCAATTCCATTCCTAGTTATATATATGACAGAACTGTATGTGAACCAGAAGACAGACATAGAGTATTTGTGTTAGCATTATTCATGATGGCAAAAACTAGAAATAACCCAAGTATGGGGAAACAGAATCAATTACTTTCTATGTATATAGTAAAACAGAATATATGAAATTAACTATAGCTAGTCAAAAAAAATTGGATACCTATCCTAAGCATAATATCAACCAACAGAAACCAAACCCACATAATACACAAAAAGTATGAATACAATTAAATAAATAAGCAAAGCTAAAAAAGGCAAAACTAAACTATATGTTAGAAAACAAGAGCATGGTTATTTTTAGACACCACATAGGGAGCTTGGGAAGGAACATTAAAAATTTTTCTTTGATGTTAGTAATATTCAATTGTTTTATGGATAGTAGTTACACATTTTATGGAAATGCTTTAAGCTGAGCACTCATAAATTGTTTTTTTGTTTGTTTGTTTTTTGCTTTTATTTTTTGGATGTGTATGTCAATAGAGAAATTTCAGAAGTTGTAGAGATAGATCTGTTTTAATGAGATAATATTGCTGGACTCAATCGATGACCTGAAACGTTAAACAAAGATTTATGAAATAATTCTTCTCGCAGACATCATTTTGTCAAATATAAAGGCAACAAGACAGTGTGGGCTGAAGAGACAAAGGATGAAAGAGGAACAGGTCCAAGGAAGATCGACCAGTAGGAAGACACAGCTAAAAGGAGCAAATCTAGGAAATTCTCTACCAAATTGTAATGTAACAATATGAAAATAGGCTGAGACTTTTATCTCATTATTTAAGAAAAATGCTTAAGTTGTTTTTCTCATTCATAGAAATTCATTTCACTAAGCTTGGTAACATTAATAGATGCTAGTGAGTATACAATCACAAAATTTGAGGCTGAAAATTTTCGATTTATTTGATCTAATCATGAAAAGACGTCACATTTAGAAAGTAATATAATTTTGATAATGCTAATAGTTTTTAAGCAGTTATCTTAAAGAACTGGGTAGGAATTTGGCTTAGTGAATGCTGAGGAGTCAGAGGAGAGGAAGAAGTTCATAATTATTCAGCTGGAACTTTGTATAATTTCTTGGTAGAATTCCTGATTGCACAAATCTAGGTCTCCAAGTCTCTGACTCAGATATGTTCAGCAAATTTGTTTCATTTGCCAAATGGCAATAATCGTAACCTTTAGTATTCCTGGAAATCTGCTAAAATAAGGATACAAAATGGAAATCCACCACAGCATAACATCATAAAGCATACTATTAGTAAATGGAGCTATGATCATCTAAGTATGCTCAGAAAAATAAACCTGTGATAGTCTAGAAAACATATACAAAAGCAAACTCTGGTCAAAAATCTTAATTAATTAAAAACAATACATTTGAATCTCATTTTAAAAACTTTCTTCTTTCCTAACCATTCTTCTACAAGATTAAGAAATACATTACTTGCTAAAAAAGAAAATCAAAGTGCTACAAAAATAAATAAGAAATATAAATGTTTCATTGTCGTTGTTTGTTTTTGTTTAGCAGGCCCAGGCTGGGTTTGAACCTGCCACCTAGCGCCAACTGAGCTATGGGTGCCCAGTCAATAGAAATAAATGTCATGTGTTTCTGAAGTGTTGTATAACTTTTAAATAATAAGCTCAAAATGATGTCACTATTGTTCACTCACTTCCTACTTCTCATCTGTATCCTGCTTTTAAAGAATTTTAGTTTTCAACAGTGAAAGTAAATTGATTACCAGGAAACAGAGTATCTTTGACTCCATTTATCTTAAGTACAAAAATATCAGATTCTTGGGCAGGCAGGAGAGCAGGATAGAGATAATCTGGCTGCTTCTCCCACTGCCCATCAATTTCCCACCCAGCCTCCTCAGCACCAGGCCCTGCTGGAAGCAGCATCCCCAGGATAGAGCACCTTGCAATGTGGGCCCTTCCTGTCCATGTGAACAAAGAAAACCAAGGCTGGGCGGCACCTGTGGCTCAAAAGAGTAGGGTGCCGGCCCTATATGCTGGAGGTGGCAAGTTCATATGCAGCCCCGGCCAAAAACTGAAAAAAAAAAAAGAAAGAAAGAAAACCAAGGCTAGAATGGGTCAAAGGCAAATAAACCATCACCAACCCAGGCTACATGAAGAAAGGCTAAACTCAAGGAGTTTATTTATACAAATCAAATAAATAATTTTTTTCCAATGCTTATGACTTGGGTGGAAGATTAAAATCAAACACTTTATCAGGTATGTATTGCGTCAAAAGCTTCCACTCCATTCAGGTTTCTGACAGGAAAGTTTGCTTTCTTATTAATTCTTGAAAGATTGACAACTTAATGAAATGTATTTCATGGACTTAGGGAAACTTTCAGAGGAAAGAATACTATTTTTAAAAAAATGTTGACTGTTGTGTGCAGTGTAAAACACAAATGGTAAGTATGGTATTAATCTAGGATTAGAAATATCTGTTTGCTACCATGGCCCCTTCCTGGGGCTTGTTTTGAGCTTACACGTGTATAAAAGCATTCTCTGTGTGAGTGGCCACGTTAAGAAAGAAAGCAAAATGGGCCGGATATGATGGCTCGCGCCTAGAGTCCTAGCACTCTGGGAAGCTGAGGTGGGTGGATTGCTTGAGCTCAAGAGTTCAAGACCAGCTTGCAAAAGAGTGAGACTCGGTCTCTAAAAACAGCCAGGCATTGTTGAGAGCACCTTCAGTCCCAGCTACTCAGGAGGCTGAGGCAAAAGGATTGCTTGAGCCCAAGAGTTTGGGTTGCCATGAGTGCCCCCATGGCGCTCTACTGGGGCGACAAAGTGAAACGCTCTCTCTCTCATTCTTTCTATCCCTTTCTAGAAAGAGAGAGAGAGAGATGAAAGAGAAGAAAGAAAGGGAAAGAAAGTCTATTTTTCCCTTCTTCCTCTTTCCCCACTAGAATTTAAGAAAGGAAAAAAATGAGAACATACTCATCTTTGAAAATAAGCCACTTACACTTTCTCACTCTAACTTTCTACACAATTCTGAAGGATTTTCAAAGCATTTTGAATCTTCTATACAACTACAAAAAGAATGTTTTCATCATGCTCAGTTAAAGAGTAATGGAAATGTTATCAATATTAAATATTTTGTGAATTGTCAATAATCCAAGTACCATTCAGTATATCCAAGAAAAAGAGCGAAAAAAAAAACCCTCTGAAAAAAATGGATTGATTCCAAAGCTATTAAAACTCTCCACATTTTGGACACATGGCAACCCTTTGCCCCAGACCATTTTAAAAAGGGCATTTCTATTTGAATCTCTTTGAGGCAAACATCCCTGAAATGATGACACAGCAAATTATTAGGATTGCGACGATTTTGTTGGACTTTCACAATATCACAGGCAGAAAAGTGAACATAGCAAGTTGGCTGGGACGCACACTTTGTTGGCGAATTAGCAACCTAAAACATCATTCACAACATCCTTGGCAGATGGCACAGAGCTGTCCAATTATCTTTGGAAAATAGCAAGGGATTTACTTAAAGCTGCCATTTAGATCTGAGAGACTTGAGAGATAACAAGAACTCACAGGCCTGTAGTCCTTTTAGCTAAGATTCTGTTTTGGTCATTTGCCTCCATCTCAGCAAAAGCACAAATGAATTGATGCGTTTGCTTAACGATGACATTTATAGAAAGTTTCAATGAAATGATCTTTCGATACAAATTATTTAGAAAAAAATATCATTGAGACAAATTCACTATCAAGCTCTCTTGACAATTTTCTCAAAATTTAAATAAATTACATAATTTCATGCTTTCAGACTATAAAAGAGATACATTTTCGCATTGCTCTGTGGTCTCTGAAGGAATAATTGAAGCACAAATTAATGGACTTTTTAAACCCAGTAAATTGCTTTCTTTCCCTTTTATTTGTAAAAAAGATGTTTTTTTCACATTTTTGTTTGAAAAGGAAAAATTCTGAGAGTAAGCAGACCCAGCAGAAGACCTATTCGGCATATAAAAATTATAATTTGTTGATCAAACAGGAAGTCTTATTATGCTTTTAAGCAACCTGGTTACATAACGAGCAATTAAGCATGATTGAGGTCGGCCCTCTGAATTTCTAGTTGTTTTAATTCCTGTTTGGCCAGGAATAGACATACACAGAGCTTAAGAACTCTGGCTTTGGTGTCAAGTATTTCTGGATTAGAAATAGAGCTCTGTCATTGACTACCTGTGACATGAGGAGTTACTAACCTACCTCAGTTTTCCTTATTTTTAAAATGGGTGGATAATTGTACTTGTTGCATTTCTTCTAAGAACTAAATGGCATGATGCATATAAAATGCTCAGAGCCCGATGTTGAATAAATTGCTCAGTAAACGACTTAATCATTACTTTGATTTTGAGGCAAGAATTTGTAAAATCCCTGATTACCTGGTTTTCCCAAACAGTAACTAAAACAAGTAACCTCAAATGTCAACCAAGCCAGTTCAGTTCAGAAGTTAGTCCTTAAAATATCTGGAGAAAATCTTTCATGAAAGGTGAAAACTCGATCAATTTTCTCCTAAGAATTGATGTTCAAATTCTCAGAAGGTTCCAGGAAATAGTCATTACAGAGCATGGGGCAGGGCAGAGCTCCAGAAACGAACAACAGGTTCAGCGGTTCAGCAGCTGCTGGAGGGACAATTTGGGTTCAGCAGGAGGGGTAGGGAGAAATATGTGGAGGCCAAAGTCTGGCAAACATCACATTGAAAAATTTGCTGGGCATGATGACTCATGCCTTAATCCCAGTATTTGAAAGGCTGAAGCAGGAGGATTGCTCGAGGTCAGAAGTTCCAGCTATGATTATTCTTCTGTACTCCAGCCTGGGTGACAAAGAGAGACCTTGTCTCTTAAAAAAAAAAAGCCAGGAGGAGAGGGGGGTTAAAACTCATCAAGGTCTTTTATATGTCTAACTTTTTGATGACAACAAAATGATTACCTGTACTTTGTGATGACTAAATTTACACTAGAGAATGACCTAGAAGCAAAGTCACTGTACCTTAAATCTACAGGTTGTGCAGTAAGGTTTAAGTACACAGTGGTTACAGTTATTATGGCTAATTCACTAAAAAACAGAAGCAAAAATCAGGGGATTGAGAGTGAAGCCTTGAACCAGGAATGTCTCTGGTATGCCTGGGTAGTTTTGTTTCTTTGATTCAGCCCATGAAGATTATAGGCTCTGGAGTCAAATACAGAAGTTTGAAGACGTTGAGCTGACCCGTTTCCATACCCACAAACAGGGAATTAAGATACCCATCTCAGGATTGTGTTGAAGTTTAGAGAACAGAATGTCTGAAAATCCTAGCACAAGCCCTCAGTTACTCAAGCGAATACTATGATTTCATTTTGAGCCAGCCACTGATGTACTTGAACAATTCATGTTGAACGTCTCATACGTTTGCATTTGAAAGGAATAATAAAAGCCTCTCCACCTCTTCAATTTCCTCTATTGTCAAGGAGACTGCAAGAACTATAAGAAGCAAACTTAACCAGAAACCATTTGTTTCTCTTCTAGTAATATTTCCTAAGGGATTAACTTAAAATATCAACAAAGACATGAATATGTTCAACAATCAAGTTTATCAGGAGTTTTTATGCCACCAAAAAATTCTAATAATGCATAGGGAAAATCAGATTCAAAATTTCATCTGCAGTCTGAACTCAGCTATTTGAAAATGCATAAAGAAAAAGGATTGGCACAAAAAATGCAACTTAAGACTGACCTCTATCTTCTATGCAATGCCTCCCACCACAAGTTTCTCCTGTGAGAGGTGAAAAGGTTTTTAGATCCTTCCAGCTTTAAGAAGGGACATAATATCTTCTGGGCTAACTGTTGACTCTTACATTATTCAGAATCGCGTTGCTTGTGGTTGTGCCAACCACAAAGAACACAGATGCTGAAAAATAAACTAAGGAGGTTTATTCTGAGCCGTGTGTATGTGACCATGGTCCAGACAGCTATATTCAAGAGGGCTTGAACAAGTGGTCTTGTGATGGTCGGGATACATTTTGGGAAACTCATAAATCATTACATAGAAAGCTTACATTGGTTTGCCCCAAGAGGAGAGGACATCTCAACGTGCGGCATTAGAGGTTATAGGTAAGTTTAAAGATTCTTTGATTTGTAATTGGTTAAAGAAATGAAGCATTGTCTAAAGATATGAAATGTGTTAAGGTTAAGGAAGTCTGTTAATCAAAGACAAGCCACCAGACATATATCCAGACTCCAGTGATCTGTGAAGAAAACTGATGACCTGCAGAGGTCATTTAAGGGTGATCTTGTGTGGCCTTAAGTCTATTAATGAGTTACAAGGGATATTTCTAAGAAGGAATAGGGGCGTGACAGGCATGTCCGACCTGCCTTTGTATGGCCAGCAACTCAGTTTTAGGGTATTTCTGGGGTCCCCTTGGCCTGGAGGTGGTCCATCCAATCAGGTGGAGGGGTGCTTAAGATTTTATTTTAGTTTAGTTTAGTTTAGTTTAAAATTGTTTCCTGTCATTTGCAATTATGATGACCAAACGCTAATGGCTGAAGTTAAAAGTTAGTTGACGCTACAATGGTTCACTGAAATATATGAAGTTATATTTTTCCCATGAAGTAGAATCATTTTTTTATTCCTTGGAATTCTTAAAAAAACAACAAAAAACCATTGCTTCTCTCCAACTCCTTCTGTTCCCATTCTTTCGAGAGTGTCTCATACACAAGCTGTTCAAATATTCTCAGCACTACTGTTCCTGCCAATAAACTCCATCTCCTTCATCCGTTCACTATAAAGAAATTAACCATCCTGAATAAAAGTTTTAATCATGTTATTCTCACAAGAAATGACTATTTCCTAATTACTAAAACCTATATTTTTTGCAGTTTGCCGTAGATTAGTCTTAATTTTTCGGTGACCCATTCCCCAGAACGCGAGATTTCTGGTCAACTCAAATTCCTCTCTACGGCCTGGGAACATATGCTAGATAAAAATGTATCACGTGAATAAATAATGAGTACACCAGCCAAAATGCACCCCACATTCCTCCACAGTCCCAAATAATCTAGTCTCTATCATGTGTGTGGACTCTACCAGACTACCTTGTAGTGTAACTTGTACCCCTGTATTGGTCTCAGTTAATTGTAAATTACTCAGATACAGAGAGGGTTTATATAATTTATATTATATAATTTTCATTCCATAGTAATAACTCATGCTTTCCTCTAATCGTGTCTCTGATTATTCATGAATGTCAGTTTTCTTTCTTTTTTCTTTCAGGTTAATGTGAGTGCACAAGCAACTGGGTCACAATGTTTGCATTTGTTAGAGTCCCTCTTATAGTTGTATATCACATCCAAGAAATGTGCCATACACCCTAACTTTGTGCTCTTTAAGTGGGAGCACACCCATCCCCTCCCTTCTGCCCGCTCCCCTTTCCCTGGTCTCCCATCCCCCAACTTGAATTGAGTTTTTCTCTATGGGTATCTATTAGATAGTCAACTGTCTTCTTATTAATATTGAGCACATTAGATATTTGCTTTTCCATTCTTGTGATTCTTTACTAAGAAGAATGTGTTTCAACTCCATCTAGGCTAATACAAAAGATGTAAAATCTCACAGTCTTATTTCTTTTTTGTTGTTGTTTTGGTTGTAGCCACCATTGTTGTTTGGTGGGCCCAGGCTGGATTCGAACCCACCAGCTCAGGTGTACGTGGCTGGCGTTTAGCTCGTTGAGCCACAGGTGCCACTTCTCTCAGTTTTATTTCTAAAAAGGATTGTTCTCTTTTCTGTTCTCCTTTAATTCATGGTGTGGCCAAGAATGAGTCAGCTTTTCCTTAACAATAGCTTCCTTGTCTGTAAAAGGACAGGGTTAGACCATGCAATTCCTAAAGGCCCTTCTAACCCCAACAAGCTATGATTATTGTAGGGCCCCCAGGTAAAGGACCATGAAGACTAACAGGGTCCAGTTTTCCACATGACTTTCAGTTCACTGTGTTCCATTAATATGCAAGATCAATAGTCAGTTGTTATGCATTGCAGGTAAAGCTTATTTAGATTCAGAGCACTGGGAAGTTTTCATGTAAAACACAAGAAATGGCTAGCATGTCAATGAAATTTCTGCCCTTTGAAGATGATCCAACTTGAAAAACAGAACAACAAAATCAAAGACTTGCTAGAAGTAAAGCGTGTCAATGTTTCATGTCTTAGGGTAAAGACACGAAGAGGCTTCCTATCTGACATAGTAAAGTCCTTTAATGTAGATACACTTTACAGTCTCCAGCAATGATTCAGCCCCCAAAAGAAAAGGAAAATGCATTTCTGAGATGTTTCAGTTTTTCTATAAAAAGATACTAAATAAGGGCAGTGCCTGTGGCTCAGTGGGTAGGGCACTGGCCCCATATACCAAGGGTATGAACCTGGCCCTGCCAAACTGCAACCAAAAAAAATGGCCAGGTGTTGTGGTGGGCACCTGTAGTCCCAGCTACTGGGAAGGCTGAGGCAAGAGAATCGCCTAAGCCCAGGAGTTGGAGGTTGCTGTGAGCTGTGTGACACCACAGCACTCTACCAAGTGCAATAAAGTTAGATACTGTCTCTTGAAAAAAAAATAAAAAGCTAGTAAATAATAATTCAATATGTCTTTATGTCTTCAGTATATATTTCCTGAGTATCTACCACATTCCAGCTCTAGGTTCTGCATTAGTATCGGTATACTCTTGGGCAAGTTATTTAACTTATTTGTGCCTTAGACCCCTACATCAGTTCAATGAGGTAACCATAGAGCCCATGTCCCTGGCTCTTGTGTGGATTTGAGTTAATACTGTATATATGCAAAACTCTATAGTAGGAATGAGCATGTACTTAACAATATTCAAGTGATTTGTATTGTTATATTGTTGGTATTATTGTTGCTGTTCTATTATTATTTTTCCATGCAAGGCACTCTGTTAAATATATTGTGGGTCCAAAAAAAGGTACAACAAAACATAATATCCACCTCTTGCTTCTCAAAAACTTTGAGGTCATGGGAAAGCTAAATATACTAAAAGAAAAAGTGATAATGCTATATAAGAGATAAAGATAAATGCTATTAAAATTAAGAAAAAGGGAGAATTACATAACCTTCCACTATAGGTCTTAACAATCGTCGTGTGCTTTTTTTCACATGATTTTTGATCTCTCTCCCCTTTCCTCTCCCCATGCTGGACTGAATGTGCCCTGGAAGATAAGTCTTATGCCTAATTCATGCTTGACTCAGAATACAATATAAAAGAAGACTTCAATAAAGCTTGCTTTAACAGAGCAAAAGTTTTGGAATCAGGTAGACAGCATTTGTCTGTAAACTCAGCATCCAAAGAGAAATGTCTAACAAGGACTTAAAAATAGGAATTAATTTTAAGTTTCTTGAGTGAAGAGAGAGCCACATACTGAGATTGTTGCTTTCAGAGAAGAATCTGATCACTGTCTATGGGATAAAAGGGAAGAGAATAAAAGTCAGTCAGGAGGCCATTTATATTTTCCAGTGTTAAGAAATTTAACTTGAAATCTTTTCAATTTCTTCTGAGTTTTACATCTTTAATAAGATTTATAGAAAACACTTTAATTCCTTTATCAGAGTGGTATGACTTGGTTCGTTATTAAAGTGCAATCAGTACATTCAAAATGGGAGGCCATTCAGCGGATACTGACATTCTATCTGTTCTCAGATAAAATTCGTGTTATAGATACTGTCAGAAAGAAGGATCTTAGAACAGAGTCTTAGCTAAGAAAATTTCATTAGGGATTCCATGATTGAGATTTGCTGTACATCTAGTCCCCTCTATGAGGATTCGACTATAATCGATGGCCTTTAGAAAGTAATTTAGGGCAATAGTTCACAGCTACCCAGAGGACAGAATTATTAATAATAAACCAGTCCCTTCTGTACTGCAGACACGACAGAAACCATGGTTAAAGTAAAATGTTACCTCTTTGTGATATCCAGCCAGATCACTCCTTCTCTCCAATTGTGAGTCACAAAATTATACCTTCCCACAGCAGAAGACTATTACTTATTTCCTTTTTCCTAAGAGTATTTCAAATATTGGCTTCTCATATTTTGAAAAGATGCTGAGCCTTTTGTTTCTGGCCATTTGGGAATTAAGAATCTGATCCCTCTATCCCAACCCAGGATACACAAAAAAAGATGCTACTGAATACATGTAAATTCCCACCCAACACATGCATTATGGGTATATGGCACACTTCTTGGGTTAAAGTCAGACTTTAACCTTGCAAATGCAAACTATGGAATCTGGTTGTACCTCCCTATTAATCTGAAATTAAAAAAAAAAAAAAGCAGATGCTAGGTATATTTTTTAAATATCTTATTTTTAAATGCCTTGCTAATCTAAAAAGAAAAAACCCAAAGGCAAAAAATAATGATGATGATAATCATGATAACAAGATAAAAGTAGAGTGCAAAAGAAAATACGGAGCTCGAAACAGCCTGGAAACAAATGCCAATAACTGGAGTCTTGAGCTTTGGAGACACGCTGGTCACTGAGGAATACACTGTGGGCCTTTGCCAGGATGGAGGCAGCTGGACATAGACCTTGACGAAAAGAAACAAGTCTAACATGGTGAAAGGATGTCCTGGGCAACTCAGGCCTCCAGCAAAGGTCTAACAGAGCTAAGAGGTAAACCTGTCTGTCGGGGTCTTGGCTCCTGGAGACAAACAGGCATAAAAGTATAATAATAGTCTCAGAAAAAAATTTTAACCATAGACCTGCCGCCACATGTGCTTGGGGCTTGGTGCATCATATAACATGTATGATTTGGGGGAGTAAAAGCCAAAATATTAATTAAAGTGGGCCCAGGATGATAACACACATCCTCTTGGGAAGAAGGCATATTCCACTGAGCCCCCACACAATTTTCTCATAATCAAATGAGAGTCCAAAATAATTATCAAATACTCAAGAAAATAAGTTATCTTGATGAAGAGTCAGTAGAAATAACAGACAAGAGGATAAGATCCCTAGGGATTTTAACACTAGAATAACATGGAATATAAAATAATCAAAGATTAATATTTTTAAAAAATAGAGAATCAAACCATCACTAAGGATCAAGAGAATATTAAAAATGATCACACGGATTTATCAAGTAAAAGTTCTAAAACGTTTTCGTAAAGTAGTCGTTAAAGTTCAAAGCTCAAAAAATGAGTTAAATAGCACAGGAAACAAAACCAAGGAGAAAATTAACTATATCTGCAGAAACAAACCAAATGTACCATGAATAAACAAAATAATTTAAGAGATACAGAACACAGAATGAGAAGATTTAACATATATCTTATCACAATCGAAAAGAACAAAAAGACTAGGATACAAAGGTGACATCTAAAAGATGTCTAGGAATTTTCTAGAAAGGATAACACATAGAAATAAAAAGGACTTAAAAAACATCAAAAAAAACCCACAGTCTAGATACATTATATTTAAAAAATTTCAGAAATCCAAAGACAAGAAAAAGGTACTTTTAAGATGTCATAAAAATACAAAAGAATAAAACAAAGAAAGATAAAGAAACAAGAGACCCACTAGCAGAATCAAATGAAATGGGAACCCCATATAGAAACACCATATATTCAATTGTCCTTGTAACTCCAATGAGTCTGTGACTCACCACTAGGACTCTCTGGAATAGAGCGCCCCCAAAGAGACCCTCATATACACAGAAAGCATTGCAGATCAGTAAGGATGAAGTGGAGCTTCAATAATCATGTTAAAAATGGAAAAACAGTGAGGCTGGAACAATCAGTTAAACTTACCAATATAAAAAGAAATGAGAACTCTATCGCACACTAGACAGAAAAATCAATTCAAGGAGATTAAACATTTAAATGTCAAAGACATGTTTTAAATCGTAAAAAATATAGAGATTAATATTGTTAGGACCCCGTGGTAAGGAGGACTCACTTAAGCAGGATGGAAAACCATGACTGAAAAATAAACTTGACCTATTAAAATTAAGGGTTTTTATCAAAAGACATTTTAAAAGAAAACATAAAATCTAATATTTAACCTTGAAGATATTTTTGCAATTGGCAGAGTATAAGCTGGAATGCATAAACAATTCTAATAAAAAGGAAGGGACAAATGACCAATTGAAAAGCAGGCAAAAAATATGTTAATGTCTATATGCCCAACCTCATGTTTAACCAAGATATAAACAGTAAAACTGGGAGAGAACATTTTATACACATCGGGTTGGCTATCATTTATAAACCTGACTTTAGCAAGTATTAATGAATAAACTGTTGGAATTGGCATGAAGTAAATTGGTACTTTGGAAAACAATTTGGCATTATTTTGTAATGCCACTTCTGTGATGTGTCTCCCCTTCTACACCAATATTTTAGTTGAGAAGAAAAAAAAGATACTTTTAAAATGTCATAAAAATTAAAAAAGAACTGTACTGTACAATTTACACAAAACTCTTTGTTCATTGACACAAAAATACGTTTTCAACTGCAAAAAAAATAAAATAAAACAAACATTGACAAGAGAATGAATGAATGTATTGCCCTACAGTTACATGATGTGAAAATACTCATTGTGAAAATTGATGAATTACTACTCCTATTCCATACAACAGCAAAGATGAACCTCCAAACCTAATTATGAAAATCAAAAGAGAAAAAAATTAATTTTTTCTTCTGCATATAGGGTAAGATGCCCCCTTCTTCTCTTTTCAGAACATTTTCTTTAGAAAATTTGTTATAAATTTCGGGGAGGGTTGCAGCCTAACCGTAAGTGGGCATCTCACTCCAATCCTACCTCCTTTCATAAAGTATATGAGAGGTTTATTTCTCCCTTTATATAAAACCAATTAGCTAACACAGATGGCAATTCGAATTAACGAGTGAATTTAGGATGAACTATAAAAAATGATGCTGTCAAATCCTCTTGCTAGAAGAGTGACTGCTGTGTTTCTCGAGATCATGTATATAATGGGTTATATGTATTTATGTAGCAATGTAGAGGAGTAAGATTTCTTGGGTCTTTGCAATCTCTTTAGCAGATTGCCTGCGAAGTGCGTCACGCCCTAGTTTAATGCTTATTCAAACCAAAATAGATTTTGGTTTACTATTTTTTCTAAGTGAAGGCAATCCTAGTTACTTACATTTGTCTTTTCCCGTCATCGCAGCCCTCATTCCACAGATCAGAGAACCCATGTGGAAATTCTGCCCCTTGCAGAGTGTATCTATTCCAATTATGATTTCCAGAACTGTGGAAATAACCACAGGATGGGTCCAGGGATCCACTGGGCCCACAGAGCTGAGCTAAATGCCCATCGATCACATGGCCTCCCTAAGTTCCTTCCCACCGGTAGATCACAGCCATGCTTTGGGTCTCCCAAAATCTGTGTCCGTTTAGTCAGTGTCCAGGACTTCTCCCCAGATCTGATTAGTTCCTCCCCAGTATACAGCTACCATGGTAAAAGACTGTTGTCCCTTGGGGAAAAAGTTGGAATAAACATTAGCAATATACATTTTTACCATTGGAGTGGAGGTGGGGGGGAGTCCTTGCTCAAAGAAGTTTAACCTCACCTTCATTAAAAGGATCTATAGGGTGGTGCCTGTGGCTCAAGGAGTAGGATGCAGACCCCATATACTGGAGGTGACAGGTTCAAATACAGCCCCGGCCAAAAAGCTGCAAAAAAAAAAAAATTGACTTAGAAGCTGTGACTCTGTTTTTATAATTCAGGTTAGACTTTTACTTTCTTAATCTAGAACAAGAGAACAAAATTTGCTTATATTGATCAGGGCAGAATTTAGTAGTCTTCCTAGCTGTTCATTCCTAGAAAAACCATATTTTACTGACCAATGCCATAATCTACCTGAGTAAGACCAATCTGATTTCTTCCTTGATTCTGCTGGAGTCACACTCACCTACCTTTGAAGGTTGAGCGCCCCACTAAGCCCCTGCCACCTCCAGATGCTAGGATGCAATTACTCCTTTTGTATCTAGTTTTCCTAATCCAGTGGCCATAGTTCCTGCTGTAAATTTAGCCTGCTAGAGACGATGATTACATGACTCTTCAAGGATACTGTAGGGCGGCGCCTGTGGCTCAAGGGAGTCAGGCACTGGTCCCATATGCCCAAGGTGGCGGGTTCAAACCTAGCCCCAGCCAAAAAGTGCAAAAAAAAGAAAAAGAAATAAAGAAAATAATCTTTGGGGCAGCACCTGTGGCTCAAAAGAGTAGGGCACCGGCCCTATATGCCAGAGGTAGTGGGTTCAAATCCAGCCCTGACCAAAAACTGCAAAAAAAAAAAAAAAAAAGAATACTGGGGCTCCTTGAACAAATTCATTTTTCACAGGCATAGAGAAAGCTGTGTCTTCTGGCCTTCCCACTGTAGGTAAACAGATTTTAGATGATCAGTCCACTCCAGCATTCCAACCTCCCTAAGCCTTCCCCTTCAGTAAACTAAAACAAACCTATCATTTCAAGTTCATTCATTATGGGCCACCTTTTGCTCCATGTTTCAACCAACCAACCAATCCGTTAGAACCCTTTCCACTCTGAGCTATAACTTTAAATGCAGCATCTTTGCTTAATGAGCCTGTGTCAATAAATTCAGCGTGGTCCAAATTTAAGTTCTTTCCACCATTACCCCACATCCTTAATATCCTTTCCCGCACATATCCATGGATGTCTGTTTGTGTAATTCAAGAAATCAAGTAGGTCTTTGAGAGTGCAGCGTAATTCCTCATGAGTTACACTTGGCACCTTTAGGGGCCCCTAAGACTTGAATCTAGCTATGAGCTGGGAACCAAAGAGAGGTGGTTGGGGTTGGATTTTGAGGAGACTCAGCATTGTGTTTTTGGCTTGACAACAGCCTCAAGAAAGGCCACTGCATTTTCCTCAGGCAATGCAGTGTTAATCTCAGTTGGAGGTAGAGAGCTGCTTGGATTAGCAGAGCTTTCCCAGAATACAGGGGATCCATGTCCCCAGCTTTCTCACATCCTGAACCTTCAGAATCCCATGCCTTCCTCATGAGTGCTCTCACTTCAACAGTAGACACCCTTGGAGGCTGGGAATTGACCCTGCTTTGTAATTCAGTCCCTGGCAGCATGAGATTCTGGTTTGATTTTCAGCAGGCCCAGCCCTGGAGCTGTGGGAGGTAAGTGTCTCACTCAGGGCAGACAGAAGCTCTCATTTCATTTGCTCTGTTTCTGACCTGGGAATCTGGATCCCTGAGCTCATCCCCTTTCTTCCTCCCACTTTGACCAATATCATTAGAAGCAATGAGTCAGTCTCACTATGCCCAGTTGGACAAAGATGTTCAAAAGCATCATAGGCCTGGCCACCCAGATCTTTGCCTCTCTTGTTGACAATGACCCTCAATGTCACTGACAAGCATGGTGAGAATGTGCCCACGTGTAGTATATTTATGATACAATTTATCAAACTGGCCACTAGTTCTGCTCTGAGCGCAAGTTTTGATGATACACGGATGTCACATTGAATGAGAATTCCTCAGCATCATGTTTTACTTTTCTGAATAAAGTTGTATTAACTAAGTTGCATATATTTTTAGGATTGTCTTAAATACTCTTAAAGGTGGGAGACAAAAAAACAAATAGCATTTTTTCTTCTGACTTTCTCATCCTTTGTCCATTTTCCACATTAGGAATTCTTACACAAATATATGAAGAGAGATGATAATGGCAAAGGAAGATGTCAACTATCAAGGGAAAATTCATATTTTAAAGGAAAAATGTTCAACACCAGAAATGCTGTGTACAGTGATACATGGCATATTGTCAATAGCTCGAAAACCAGCTATAGGTGGTGATGTCTTAAAAAATGGCCTCCAAATGCTTGACACACTTCTCATTGAAAGAAGATATCTATGTTCCCTCCCTTGAAGTGGGGCTCTGTAAAAACTTCAGAAATAGAACATAGCAAGAAGAACACAGTGCCCATGTCTGATCCCAGGCTTTAAGAAACTGGAACCTTCCTGGGTGGCACCTGAGGCTCAAAGCAGTAGGACGCCAGCCCCATATACTGGAGGGGGAGGGTTCAAACCCAGCGTGGCCAAAAACTGCAAAAAAAAAAAAAAAGAGAGAGAGAAAGAAAAAACTTGCAGTTCCCACTTTCTGTCCCTTGGGATGCTCACCTATAGAATCCAGACACCATGCTGTAAGGATTTACAAACAGCCCACAGTGGAGAGTGCCATTAGCCTCACTTGGGAGGCTGAGGCAGGAAGATTGGTTGAGCCCAAGAGTATGAGGCTACAGTGAGCTATGATGATCTGGACCAGGCAAGGAGCACCAAGGATTGATGACAACTATTGGAAGCCAGAAAGATGCAAGGGAGCACGCTACCTAGTATCTCAGAGGAAGCATGAAGTGAGTAGTGTGAGCAAACACTCCAAGCCTTGGGGAGACAGCCATGAGAACGGTGACACACACGCGGAATAAAGCCCACGTGGAAGTCTCCTCCACCATTGCCACTTTCCAGTCCCACACACTCTATCCTGTCACCATCCCCAGAAGACAGGACAGAACAGACTGAAATGTGGTTGCTCTGCCATCAATCATAGTCGATAAGTCTTGGGTTAGCCTTGGTTATCCTTACTCCCTACACTCAATCCACATCAAATCCCATCACCATCAAAATACACATAGAACTGCTCCATCCCACACCAGCCTCACCACTGCCACCTCCCCCAAGCCCACCACTGTCTTTCAACAGAATTATTGTAACAGAATTATTGTTTTTCCACTGTTGTCTCTTTTGCCCTCGAATGTCCTTATACTCTATATCCACACTGCAGTCAGAGCGATGCTATTAAATATGACTCTGGGCTCAAAAATCCTTCAATGGCTTCCCATTTTTCTTTATATAGAAATCTAAGTCCTTTTAAAAAAATCCCACAAGGTTCTTCACCATCAGGCTGCCCACTGCTCCCCCTCATCCCTGGCTTCCTGGATGATCCTTGAATGTGCCAAGCCCACTCCATCTCATAGACTGTGCCTCGGCCTCCAACACAATGGCTTCTTCCCCCACATCTCACAGATCTCTACCTAAGATACAGACACATTCATTCATTTATATACAATCTTTGGTCTGGAGTCCACTCCCCCTACTAGGTTGCAAGCCCTTTGAGGTCGAGGACATTGCCTATTTTTTCCTTGCTGTATTCCCAATGCCTAGAAGAGTGCCCGGTGGGTACAGGATGGGGGTTTTCACACCTTTTGCATGGGGAACGGCACATAACCACAAGAGTGATTCTACCTAACAAAATCAAATATTTTAACCTGGTTGTTGTACCCTCACATTACCTGAACTAAATTTACTTAAAAAAAAAAAAAAACTCAGTATGTTGAGTCCTACTGTTTTTATTTCTCTGCAGAACCCTCATACACTGTAATACAATTTTACTCCCTCAGAAAACAACCAATATTGTAATGATTCATTCAGTCATAATCCAGCAGGGGTCTACTATGAAAATTAATCCTCTGCATAAACTGGGTTTACAGCAAAGTATCAAAAAATAATCTCAATATCCAAAATGAAGGCAAACTCAGTAGTAGTTCTCTTTCAAATTTGATATTTAACTCAGACACCAAATATACTTTACATGCTCATGGTGTTTATTTATTAAAATGCTTAAAGTATTGTCCTACCAATAATATAATTCATTTATTTTCTCAAAGTCAAGTTTATCTTTTGTAAATCTCATGTTCTTTAATCATTATACATATAGTAAGACAAAAGTCAGTATTTCGGCATGCATTCTTCTCATTTTTACTAGCCACATAGCATGCCTGCTATCTCCCGAGAATATTTTCGAAAAACATACACTCCACATTTACCAAGTTGAACATAAAATATGTACAGCATTTTCTACATCAGTCACATCTTTTTTTAAAAAAACAGGCAAGCAGGTAGGTAGTAGAATTTGCAATAATGTTCTTCAAAAAGGGCAGTGCCTATGGCTCAAAGAGGGCACTGGCCCCATATACAGGAAGGGGTGGGTTCAAACCCAGCCCCGGCCCCCCCCAAAAAAAATGTTCTTCAAATTAAATTCTGAAAATTTTAGAAAAGACTAGAGCATTCTCAAAAACAAGCATTTATAGCCCTGAAATCATGTAACCTAACATAGGATTCTAGTGTTTGGATAGTCAACGTATGACCACCGAGACGTGTGCAAAGTTTCTACTGCCCAAAGTTAATGAATAAATTTGTAGAATGCAGTAATGAGTCCAACACAACCGTGTACATCACAAGCCTAGCCAGGCATTTACAAGTGAACAATCTGTTGGGATAAATTATTTCCTTGACTTCTTGGATTACAATGTTATTGGAACTTGGCATTTGGGGGAATTGGAACATAATGAACTTGAGATGAACAGGGATATGGTGGTTGCCTCTAATGAATCATTGTGACAGAGGCTGATCTCCCTTCCCCCCTTTCTTTAAATAGGAAAGTGAGATCAGTGAGAGTTACAGTCTCTTTCCATCAAGAGCTCAATGTGAATTTGCAAGGTGAGTGGGAGAGTAAGACTTTGTTTTGAAGAATAACTAAAAGGGTTTGCTTGTTGAACACTAGCTATCCAGCAGTTTGCCAATCATCTAGAAAATGTAGTCTTCCACAGCCCTGTACAAAATAAACTTGGAAGCAATTTAGAGTACAACATTTCTTCGAGACTGCTCATCAGTCAAAAGGAACCTCACTTCCCATTGGCATACTCGGAATCAAACAACAGGACGGCCTTTCAGTTCTCAAGTGTGAACTGAAGGTTTTGCTTGCATTTCTGAGAAAGGGATTTCAAGACAGAATAAAAATGCTATGATTGCACAATTCTAGACTTCTAATCAGGAGAACACAAATTCTAATATCAAACCCTTCTAAGAAGAATTGCTTTGTAAGTGATAATTTCCATATACCCAATGTCTAACTCTTGGTATCAGGATTGTTAACAAAGGAGAAAAATGGGATTCCACCACTTACTCATTTAATTTCCTCTCCTTTCTTTTCTCCTTTCCCTCTTCGTATCAGCACTGGGGGTCTAAGTTTGCATCCCTATCCATTTGCCTTTGAATCACCGGGTAACAAAGCTGCCATTTCAGTCCCTCCAGCAGGGGCAAAAATCACTGCTAATCACATAAGCAATTAATCTGAGTGTATATCACAGAATAGCTGGAGATCCACGGGGAACCGAGAAAATAAATCGAGACGAATGGCTTCTTCCTAATGCAATTTTTTTCTACTCTTCACTACTCCAGATAAAAGAACAACGCTTATTAACGACTGAGATATTATTTAATTTAAAGTAACATGATGATACCGTGAACATGCTCCAGATAAAGGCCAGCTCATTTGAATTCCACATAGCTGGAACAATTGTCGAGCTGGCAGTGAAAAAGCCTCCAGTTTTATTCCCCAAAAGGCTTTTCCAAGGCTGACTCTGCTGGCTTAAACTAAACGTGTTCAATCATACACATCCTTACGTTGGCAGCTACTTAAAAACAAGTAGGCTAACGTTTGTCATTAACTTCTGAATTTTCTCTACTTTCATGTTGACTGTGGCTTCACAAACTTCCAGAGAAACAGACCGGGACCAGCCACAGTTACAATGATGACTTGAATTATATGCCACATTTTGTCTCCTTATGGGATATTATATCTGGATATGGAGATCAAAAAGATAGCAGAGAGGGTTACTGGCTGGCCAGTGATGTTGGAAGGCTGTTCTAGATTAAAGGCGTCCAACTTTTTTTTCTCCTCTGCCGCACATCGTAAGAAGAAGAGTTGTTATGGGCCAGACATTAAACATGCAAACACTAACAAAAGTTGGTTAGCAAAAAAATTTTAAAAGTCTGTGCATACCTTTTGTGATATCCCATACCACAGATAAGCAAAAACAGTCTTCAAAAATTAGCATGTTACCCCACGAACAGCAGGTTGGACATCCCTGTGAATCCTTTTGTCACGTCATTAATCCTTGCAAATTATTTATAGGTTGCTGTTCCCACATGAATGTTCCAGTTCTGGAAACAGACCACCTGGGTCACAGTTCCACCTTTCCCACTACGTGGTGGGGCATGTATCCTCTCCATGACTCAGTTGCCACATGTAAAACAGAAGTAGCGCTTACCAACCTCTTGGAATTATAACCATAAGTTAATTCTTGTAGAAGAGTGACAAGCATGTATTTGGTGTTGCTCATGGTCGTGTCTTTTGAAAGGAAATAGATGTTCTGTACTCCCCAATGACCCACTTCGTGTCCAACCCAGAGGGTATACAGTAGAACCTGTGTACGCTGACCACCTGTGGGACTGTAACAAACTAGTCAATGTATGGAAGTGGTCAACATAGGGAACTAGGCCTACTGTACTGATATGTACATGTGGTGCATGTCTAGTCTATGAAAATTGGGTCACTTATCTCCCAAAGTAAGAAACATTTGCAACTACTTAAGAGGTAGAAAATCATCAGGCCAAATGCAGTGTAATTCAGATAAACACTCGTTAATACTCAAAAAGCAAAAAAAAAATGTTCAGGGACATTAGACCCTGGTTAAATGCCAAATGAAAAGCGGTGCTTTAAAAGGTGGTCTCTGAAAATAAGGAGTGAGTGAAACATTAGCTTAGAGTTCCTGATCATTCAGGTCAGGCATTCTAGATGAGATTAACAGGAGATAGTTTATTTAAGAGGACACATTTTTACTTAAGCACTTTGGAAGTATCCATTTCCCTTAAATGTAAGTTATGTGTTTTATCTATTCATTAAAAGAAGTCCAAATACTTATACTTGGCAAGAATGCTGGCAACAGCCTGTGCCAGATTACTGTATAAACTTGAAAGTAATAAAAATATTCTTTAAAAATAAAGAAGAAAAAAGAAAATTGGGTCACTTTAAGGAGGTGGTCAGTGTAGGGAAATGGTTATCTATGGAGGTCCTACTTTACTTGAAAAGCCTTTTGGTTGGGTAGACGTGGGTAAGGCATTAAACTCTCTGAGCCTCTAACTAAGAGAAGCATTCAAGTGGGGGCAGTGTAGTCAAGGGAACGTGGATGAGACGAGATTGGCCAATATCAGTAATTCTTGAATCCGGATTCTACAGGAGTTCTTTACACTATTTTCTTTATTTTTCTGTATGCTTAATAATGCCTGTGATAAAATCTGAACCAAAATAAAACCCAGATTCATTATCTGAGCCTGTGTTCTTTCACCTATAAAATAATAACAGCCTTCTAGTAAAATTGCTGCAAGGGTTAGAGATATGTGAAGTATAGAGTGTGCCACGTGGTAAAGGGCTGGAAAAACAGTAACTACTGCTTTTATTCTTCTCATTAACTGAAGAACTAAAGTGTGATGCCAATTTCAACCTGGGACATCTAAATGCAGGCACTATGCTCCTCAGTCTATAGCTTAGTTTTAGAGGTCTACAGACTCCATTGTATCCATGCAATGAAAAACTTCAAAACCTGTTTAAGAACTCATCACGTAAAAAATTAATAAATAAACCTGTGTGTGCCAATGTATTAACTTACGCTGGAAATGCTAGGGAAGCTCAGTCAGTAATGACACAAGTCAAAACTCAGGGACCATACGATTCTAGTCGGCCTTCTTTCACCCAGGAAATGTGCCATCAACTGCAATTCCCTCTAACTTCCCTCCCCCAACTCCCCTGCCCCTTCAAGGAAAGTTACCGTGGTCTTAACTGTCAACTTCTCTTCTTCCTAGGATGTAGATTACCTCTCTTTCTTCTGAGAAGTTCATGCCAATAATTACACTATGATTGTATTTCACTGCTCAGTCTTTCCTAGAGTAAAAACAGGAAACAAACTAAAATCCCATCTCGACCTTCTTCCCTTTGGTACTGAACTATCCTTTCCCAGACTTGTCCTTCACACCATCACGTCCTGAGAAAATGTCTGTGTGTCTCTATTCCCTCACCTCCAACTTTGACTCATTCTAATTTGGCTCCTCTCCACCTAAGGTCACCAACAGGTCACTGTCTGTTCAGTATCAATAATATAATATTTTAGCCTTAGAGTTTTATTAAATTTCACATCACCGTGGCATTCTTCACTGAAGACCCCCTCCCCATTCCTTTCTATTTTTTCCCCCATTCCTTTCTAAAGTCATCTTTGCCTTAGCATCACATTATTCTCGTTATATCTCTACTTTCCAGCCTCAGCTTTGCCAATTCATTACTCAGTTTGTGTAGACTCAGTTCTAGTTCATTCTTTTCTTCTCTTCCTAGGTTCACCAGAATTTCCTAAATCAGTGTTTTTTTCACCCTGAACTTTACTCTAAATTTCAAATCACTATAATAAGTGTGTACTTACATTTCCTCGAAGATGTCCCAAAGTTGCTTCAATTGCAAAATGTGCAAAACTGAATTTATCATTTTGTCTCAAACCAACTTGCTTCTATGCTCCCCACAAGATGTCTGGTGCTCCATGTCCTAAAAGTAGTAGTCTCCCTGACATCTCCTTTTCATTTACTTCTTTATTTCTTCCCCTATGAATTACACATATGTGGTGCACATTTGTGCAGGTGAGTGGGTGTGTGAATGCCCCTGCCTTCTACGGGACCCCTGGGTATATCTGAGTGCCCATTTGAGGTTTATGATAACCAATTTACAGTGAAGTCAATCAATAAGGTTTTGTGATTTGCTTCCCCCATGATGTGTCGTGGAGTTTAATTGGGGTCGAGTTTTGCTAGGTGTGTCTACAGAGGAAGAGGAGGACACGGGATAGAGGGATATGGAAAGACAGTGATTAAGACTTTAGGTCATGACACTCATGTTGAGTAGCAGAGGAGTTAACATAAGAGAGAGTGATGACTGATCAAAAATAATAATGGCATCTGTAGATTAGAAAATGAACAGATCAGATTGGAGATGGAAGATCAACTTCCTAAAATCAAAGAATTGAAGGCTACTTTGAGGGAGGGGAAGAAATACATTAGTCATTGATAATAATGACAGGGGAGCGGCATCACCAAATCCTCACAGTTCTTCCTAAATCAAATCTATCCCTTTGTTTCTGCCATCACAACCCTTATTGATATTACCATGGATGTAAATTTCCAATAATACTCATACCCATTCAATACAACATATATCATACCATTTAATTCTATTTCTAAATTATACATAAGAGTACTTTTCTACAAAACAGAAAACAATATCAACCACAATTAAATATATCCATGGAAGATAATTCCAATGTTTATTAGAGCCTTATGTAAAGAATAAATTAAAAAGTATGGACATTACAGGAAAAAAATAAGCTGTAATATACACATTAGTAAAATTCTGTATTATAAAAAATCTGAGAGAACTGAAAATATAAATTTAAAAATACTTCTGTAGGAGTACCTTAAAAGGTAAATGCAAATGAACCATATATTTTATTCGTCAGAAATATCTTAAATAGCACCACATTGCAAAGGAATGACATGCCCTCTAAGGTTAAAAACACAAAACTGTGCATTCGTAATAAGTGTGGCACTGTGGCCCTGGAGGGTGTAGCTCGTGCCTCTGACAAGGCCATGAAGTGTGTGAGTTGCCAAATAAGTGAATCATGTAGCAAAAACTCTTATTACAAAATAGGCCAAGACATTTTGGCATATTGTGAAGATGTTACAAGGGCTGTTTTATTTCTGGTAAAGTGCTACAATCATACATTTACATTACAAAGAATATTTCAGAAATATGTTCAGTTGCATATAATGAATAACAATTTTTTTTTTTTTTTTTGAGACAGAGCCTCAAGCTGTCAGCCTGGGTAGAGTGCTGTGACATCACAGCTCACAGCAACCTTCAACACCTGGGCTTAAGCAATTCTCTTGCCTCAACCTCCCAAGTAGCTGGGGCTGCCGGTGCACATCACAATGCCTGGCTATTTTTTTTGTTTGTTTGTAGATGTCATTGTTGTTTGGCAGGCCCAGGCTGTATTCGAACCCGCCAGCTCTGGTGTATGTGGCTGGTGCCTTAGCCACTTGAGCTACAGGCGCCAAGCCAATGACTAAATGTTTCAAAGTAATCATTTCAAGCCACAATGGTTTCTCATCACTTCTAAAATGCATTTAGCTCTGATATGAATATCGTTAAACCACTCAGCTTAAGTTATTTCATATACTCCTCAAAAGTTCTCTAAATTAGTGCTATTAAACTGATGTCAACGTGACTATCTAGATCCATGAGTTTCAATCAGTGTCCCATAAGAGGATCTTAGGTATGTCACAGAAATGTTTAAAGATCATTAATTAAATTATTTTCCAAGAATTTCCAATAAATATATTTTGTTTTTTAACTTTTTTTTTGATCAACATAATTTAAGTATGTCACAGAAGTCTAACTATAGGTTCAAGTTGTGGTTAGATAAAAATGGAAAACCCTGGTCTTAGATTATTCAGCATAGCACATAGCAAAACTAGCAGTATGAATTTTTTTATTAATGATGATACAACAGTTTAAGCAGATGACTTCTAGATGAAATCATCAGTTAAAATGTTTGCAAACATGCTTCTAAAGAAGAGGGAGTTTTGGTGTTTTGTTTTTTTTTAATTACCCCACAGGCATATCTTTTCATGTAATAGAATCATTCTTTTAAATTGCCAGAGTTCAATGAATAAAACATGCCCTGCCAAGGCTTAATCTGTGCAGATAAATTCTTCAAAATATAGGTGTATTTTAACATAACAGTGACAGATCAAGAATAGGTACAAAAGCCAAAGGTGTGAGTACTATATCTTATCACCATTTCCCCTGAAGCTTAATCACAGAAACAGCAGTGCAAGCACACGGACTGGTCCTTACTATTTTTGAGACTACACGAGAATAAGGCATTTTTCTAAGGTAACTAAAGTCCAATTGTAACATTTTATTTCAACTCAACATCTGGAATCGCAACCTGGAGGTGAATCACAAATCCACTATCATGCACAGAAGGCTCATATTTCTCAAAGAAATGGACCAAAATGTCCATCTTAAGGAAAGGATGCTTTAAGGTACAATTTATTCCATGGGTGTCACAAGGCACTTGCTAAACAGAAAGGAAAAATCAGAAAAGACAAATGACACTTCATGTGTGTTTTTTTTTTTTAAACTAAAAAGAGGATTGAAAGAGGACATTACAGAGATGACAGAAAAGAAAAAATAACTTAAAAATGAAATAATAACACATATTTTTATGGTTTCTGTCTTCCAATGATAAGTGTCACTAGTGCTACTGACATCACAGTTGATAGAGTAAATAATTCTTTTTAAAATATAGATTCTAAATTCTTAAACATAAAAATTTCAGTGGTAGAAATCACTTTTGCCTTCCCTATTTGTTAGCAGAGAACAGAGAAAGGAAATTTGCATCCCAAACCACACAAATTTTGCAACTTACTCCC
Organism: Arctocebus calabarensis; assembly: GCA_963573935.1. Lineage (NCBI taxonomy): Eukaryota > Metazoa > Chordata > Mammalia > Primates > Lorisidae > Arctocebus > Arctocebus calabarensis. Next base: position 9,237 of record CAUYON010164431.1, on the reverse strand, counting down.
AGTTCTCAAGAACATTTTGGTGGCCATGGCCAGGGGTACCGGGCAGTGATATAAGGCTGGAAATCGACTGAACAAAAGTGAAGTTATTTATGATTCTGTCCCACATCTCACTGTCCAAATGCCACAGAAATATTATCTTGAATTCTACTCACCCGATATCCAAGGAAAGAAAAAACAGATGCCCTAAAGAGACAGCCCTTGAAGCCGGTAGGTCTGAACCACAAGGCTTTACTATTTTAACAATCAACAGGTATCATCACAAAAGTCTCTGACAAATTAGTAATTTTAATTAAGTTTGGATTTAATTTTTTGCTGTATTGTCTAAAATGGACTCCACCTCCTAGGCTCAAGAGAGTGTCCCACCTTAGCTTTTCCAAGTAGCTTCTTCTACCTTAGCATCTGAAGTACATGCTTCTGCCTCACCCTCCCGAGCCGCCTGGGACTCCAAGCACATCCTACCAACCACCTGGTTTTCTTTAATTTTGATATTTTGAGATGTTCAAGCTAATTCTCCTAAGTTATTACAAAAGTTATGTGCAACTAGGGAATTCACAAAGCGATAAATAAAGCGTCCCAACACATTTGGTTCCTGTTTGTGTCAGAGCCACAGTAATTCCCTAAGAATAGATCTTCTTGACTATGACTTTAAAAGTTTTTCAAATTGTGTTCTCTGAACTGATTTCTACTTATACAGGTGACTGCAAAGTGACTTGAAAATAGACATTTCAGTAGAGATACCACTGCTTTTTGAAGTGGAACAATTCTTCTTCAAACTTGGTTCACCGTGTCCAGCCTGGACATCTCTGAACTAGAGCAGAGGTCATGTTTAAAAATCCTGGAGGGCTGAGCTCTCAAGGGAAAGGCATTTAACCGACACATCATTCCCTGATCGATCACATCCGTAACAATCACCCAGACTGTCCCCAGGCAGCCACTGATAATCTTACTATAAATTAGTTCCCTTTTTTTTTAATTTTACATAAATGAATTCATATAATGTCTAATATTTTTATCTGGTTTGCTTCACTCAGCATAATTATATTGAGACAAGTTGATGTTGTAATATGCAACAATACTTCATTCTCTCTTACCGATGAGTAGTAGTCTATGGAATGGGTGCACGGGACGTGATTTATTTACTCGTGAGCCAAAGCACATTTGGATTGTTTCCAATTTCTGACTATTACAAAGAAGGGTGCTAAGCACATTTCCCTTACAAGTCTTCGCATGGACAAATGCTTTATTTTCTGGTGTTTGCCTGGTAGTGATGTGGTCAGCTTTATGATAGATATGTGTCCACCAACTTTTAAGAAACTGACAGTTTTCCAAAGTCGTCGTGATTTTTTATATTCTTATCAGCAGCATTTGAGAGTTCTAGTTCTATCATATCCTGCTAAAATTTGCTTTATCATTTTTCTCATTCTATTAAGCACACAGTGGTATCTCATTGAGATTTATTGACATTGCCCTAGCACCAATTATGTTAATTATTTCACATGTTCATATGCCAAAAATACATCGTATTTTGTGAAGTGTCTGTTCAAATATTTTGGCCATTTTTGGCCACTTTTTTGAAATTAAAATGATATCAGCATATCAAAACCTATGAGATATAGCAAAGCAGTAATAAGAAGAAAGTTTATGGCAATAAGTGCCTATGTCAGAAAAGTAAAAACGTTTGGCTCGGCGCCTATGGCTCAACGGGCTAAGGCTCCAGCCACGTGCACCTGAGCTGGCAGGTTCGAATGCAGCCCGGTCCCGCCAATCAACAATGATGGCTGCAAACAAAAAATGGCCAGGTGTTGTGGTGGGCGCCTGTGGTCCCAGCTGCTTGGGAGGTGGAGGCCGGAGACTCGCTTGAGCCCAGGAATTGGAGGTTGCTGTGAGCTGTGATGCCACAGCACTCTATCCAGGGTGACAGCTTGAGGCTCTGTCTCAAAAAAAATAAATAAATAAAATAGAAAAGTAAAAAAGTTTCAAATAAACAACTGAATAATGCATCTCTAAGGACTAGAAAACCAAGAACAAACCAAACCCAAAATTAGGAAAAGAAAAGAAATAATAAAGATCAAGGTACCAATAAATGAACACACCCACCAAAAAAAATAAAAGATCAATGAAAGTAAATGCTGGGGTTTTAAAAAATATAAACAAAAGTGATACAGCCAGACTAAGAAAAAAATAGAGAAAACCTAAATAAATAATATCAGAGACACAAAATCAACACACAAATATATAAATCGATGGCATTTCTATATGCCAGTAGTAAACAATCTGAAAAAGAAACCAAGAAGTAATCTATTTATAATACCTACAAATAAAACACAATAGCTAGAAATACTCTTACCCAAAGAAGTGAAAAATATCTATAATGAAAACTATAGAACATTGATGAAGGAAATTAAAGAAGCCCCCCCCCCCCCCAAATGGAAAGATATTCCAAGCTTGTGGGTTAGGACAATCAGTATTTTTAAAATGTGCATACTATCCAAAGCAATCTACAGATTCTATGCCATTCCCATCAAAACAGGAATAACATGCTCCACAGAAACAGAAAAACAATCCTTAAATTTATATAGAACCACAAAAGTCCCAGAATAGCCAAACCATCTTGAGCAAGAAGAACAAAATTAGAGGAATCACACTACCTGACTTCAAATTATACCACAGAGTATCCAAGACAGAATGGTGCTGGCGTGACAGACACATGGACAAATGGAACAGAATAGAGAAGTCAGAAATACATCCACACATCCTCAGTGAACTTATCTTCAACAAAGGTGCCAAGAACATACAGTTGGGAAAGAACAGACTATTCAATAAATGGTGCCAGGAAAACCAAATATTTATATGTAAAAGAATGAAACTAGACCCTTATTGCTCACCATATATAAAATTAAATTAAATCCATTAAAATGGATTAAGGACTTAAATATAAAACCCGAAACTATGAAACCACTAAAAGAAAACATTGTAGAAATGTATTGGGACATTGGTCTGGGCCAGGACTTCTTGATAGATACCCCTAAAGTCCAGGCAGCCAAACAAAATTGGACAAATGGGATCATAGTGAGTTAAGGGGCAACTCACAGAATGGGAGAGAATATTTACAAACTATCCATTTGACAAGGGGTTAATAACTGGAATATATAAGGAGCTCTAATTTTTTTCAACAGGAAAATAATCAAATAAACTGACTAAAAAATGAGCAAAGGATCAGAATAGATATTTCTCCAAAGAAGACATAAGAAAAGCCAATAGGTGTATGAAAAAATGCTCAATATCATTAGTTATCAGAGAAATGAAATTAGTTATCATCTCCATTATGTAAATCTTATCTGCAATCCAAATTCTAAATTCGATTTCTGACGTATCAGCCATTTGCTTATGAATAGGATCTTCTGTTTTGTCTCCTTTGTCATTCCTTGGGGGAGTTGATCTACTCTGATGATTCACGTTGCCGGAGTTTCTCCGCTGATTCCACCACATGATTATTTTTCACCATTTGGCTAGAGAAGTTGGAAAGGTGAAATTGAATTGAGGGCTCCTGTAGTTGTCATTAACCAGCCCTTTACCAAAGAACTGAGACTGGTGATTGCGGCTTTCCCTTAGAGCTTTAGAAAGGTCCTGTTTAGAACTACTGCCTGAAACTCTGGGCACCCGCGTGGTGTGGTAGGGCTAGGTGTCACTGACCAGTATTCAGCTGGTCTCGGTCCAATCCTAATGAATCAGTGGCTTTGGGCTAAATCTCAGCTGAAATTTATTTCCTTGGAGTCCCAGCTTGTTGCAGCAGGGGTGATGCGAACCTATCACTGTTCTCTGTCAGCTCAGCTCCTGATCTTCCACTTTATTTGGTTATTTCTGGCCATTATTTCTCCCTCTGGACAGGAGCCTCTGCCAAAAGCTGGCTTCAGTCGGCCATCTTGCTCCCTCCGGTAAATATCTTTCTATTATTTTTTCTTCAAAAGCATGTTTAGAATTCCACTGGAACAATAAATAAAATCTTTAAGAAATGATCATAATAAAAAGAAATCCCAGAAGGAATGCATCAACATGTATTTTATTGGGTAATGGAAATATAGGTGGCTTTTTTTTTAAATCTTCTTTGTCCATATTGCAAGACTTTTTTAAAGAGTGTATTCTGAAAATTTTATCAGAAAAAGTCACAATAACGTCTATATTTTTTAAAGGCTATTATTAAACAGTAAAGCCATTGTTGAAAATAGTTTATCAGTGCTTTAAATGTTAAAATTAAAGATACCAAATGATCCAGAAATTGCCCCCGTATTGTATATCCAATAAAGTTGGAGGCAACAAGTCAAAGAGATTCTTGTACCCCAATGTTTATAGCAACATTATGCACAAAAGCCAAAAAGGTAAGAAAAGGAGGCACAATATGCCCATCAATGGATGATCCAAATGTGGTATCTACATACAACAGAATACTATTAAACCTTAACAAGGAAAGAAATTCTGGTACGGGGTACAAAATTGACCTTCAAAACATTATGCTAAGCAAAAGAAGTCAGACACCAAAGGACAAATATAATGTGATTTCTCTTTTATGAAGTACCTAGAATAGGCATATTTATAGAGACAGCAATTAGATGGTTATCAGAAGCTGAGGGCGAGGACTGGGCAAGTGACTGTTTAATGGGTTTCTTATGTTTGTGAAGATGAAGTATTTCTAGAAATGAATAGTGGTGATGGTTGTACAACACTGTGAATGTACTTAAGGCCCCTGAAGTGCATGCTTAAACATGGTTAAAATAGTAAATTTTATGTAATGTAAAAGAAAATGAGAAAATAGGAGCCACGATTTTTGTTTTAAAAAACGAAACTAGTATCCAGTGATTAAATTTTATTTTTGTCTGGTTTATTTTTATACATTGTTTTCATCTGAATTTGTTTATAGTGAATATGTAGAAATACAATTGATTTTTGCATGTAGATCTTATATCTGGCAGCCTTGCTAGGTTTACTTATTAGTCCTACTAAGTTTTGAGGTTTTGTTTTTTATATATATCATCAGATTTTCCAAACAGGTCATCTGCAAACAAAGGTGTTTGTGTATATTGCTTTCCTTACCTCTAGCTTCTATTTTATTTTCAAGTATTATTGCACTGGCAAGATCTTCCTGTGTCATGCTGAAGAGCAGTGGTGAAGAGTACACAGACATCATTGCTATGTTCCTGATCCCGGACAGAAAACATTCTTTCACTCTTGGGTATTTTATTTGTATATTTTACTCTTTGCATTTATCATTTTGAGCATATTCCTTTCTAGTCCTACTTAGAGTATTTCTTAGGAGTGGATGTTGGGTTTTGTTTAATACTTTTCTGTATAAATGGGTTTTTCTTTTAGAGTCCCTTCATGTTGTGAATCACATTGACTAATCAGCTAAGTTAAACCAACTTTGTATTGCTGTGTTAACACCAATTTATCTTATGTTGTATTGTCCTTTTCATACATTCTTGAATTTGGTTTGCTAATATTTTGTTGAGGGTTTTTGCTTGCCTGTTCATGAGTGATGCTGTAGTTTTCTTAATGTTTTCCTGGTTTTGTGTATATTATTGATATAGAAAAAGTTGGGAAATACTGCCTGCCCTTAACTTTTTTAGAGATTATTTGTGTAGAATTTACTTCCTTAAATATTCAGGAGAATTCTTCAGTGAAGACATCTGGAACCCAGGGTTTCTTTGTGAGAAAGTTTGTAGCTACCAATTCAGTATCATTTGTCTACTTTAGTTTTTTAGTATTTGGCTATTTAAAATGGTGTCTACTTTAGGGCTACTCATTCCGTTCTTCTGAGGCAAGACCTTTCTGAATAATGTATCCAATACCCCATTAATTGTGAAGTTTTCCACTCTGGCTAATGAGGGCAGACACGCTCATCCTTGATTGATTGCCATATACGGATGTTGATAACCCTCTCTCTAGATTCAGGTCCACTGTTTGGTCAAAGGGAAAAAATGATAAGTAGTTGGCTGAATAATCCATGAGGTCCTCTTGCAAATTTCAAGGGTTTTATTGTACAGCTCTCTCTTTTCCATGACTTTTTCCATTGGACTCTAAAGAATTTCATCACCTTGAACTCTCAGCACCATTTCTTCACTTTAGCATATCCACGAGGCCTTGCTGGAGCTCCCCCTTCCTACCTTCCCTGCAGCCTGGAAATTCTGTTTTTTATATTTCAGACATCACTGTCTTTCATTGCCTAATGCCTGATGTTCTCAAAATTTTGTTTCATGTATTTTTGCTTCATAAATCCAATAGGAATAAGACATTTTTAATCTCAGAAATAAGATTTTGCTTGTGATGTTAAGTGATGGTAGGACTTCCTACTTTCAAAGATTAATCAGATGAGGACTTCCAGTGAGGGAAGAGGACAAATCAGACCCATTGAATACACATGGAGAGATTTCTAGAGAAAAATAAATAAAATTATCTTTTCATTACCTCCCATGGATTGTTCATCTTCATCGTAAAAGATATTCAGCTATTAAAAAAACATTCATGACCCTGACTATGGGGATGACTCACTTATGCCATCCTTTACTGCGGTGGCTGTAAATTATAACCTCTCCATATTAAATGATAATTATAAAAAATTCTCATGAAGTGAGGCATATATTTTCCTCCTTGGAAATTTTTCCAGTCAACATTTTCTGTTCACCAACTTTCACTGAAACTTAAAGAAAACCTCCTACACCCTGGTTATATTTATGGCTCTCACAAAAACGGGCTTGATAATGGAATCAAGCTTCACCCTGCAAGTTGTTTCTGCAGGGCCACAGATATCACAATCTTTACAATATTGCCAGATTGGATTTTTGCTCTCCAGAGACTGTATTTGATGGTACTCCAACATAAATCCATCTGGTCTGAGTCTCTGACTACAACCCATGAATAAAAGTTTAAGTCAAGAACTTTTTTGCACTACAGCAATAAAAATATTTCCAAAGGCAAGAAAAACAAGCATTATTATTGTATGAAAAGAAGGCTCTGAGTGTTTTCCTTTTTTCAAGATTTTCAGAAATGTTTAAACACTTGATGCTTCAGTGAAAATATCTACTAAGTACCTACTTTGTGATGGCATTGTGCTATGTGCTGGAAATACAGAAATGAAGTATACTGATTCTGTCTTGAGGATGCTTATACATGGGTCATTACAAAAGTTTTGAGATACACAAAAGTCAAAAAACATAAAATCTGCACTTATGGAAAAAGATGAACCTCTCCCAGCAACATGAATAAACCAAGCAAGGTGAAATTCTCACTGATGAATCAGAAAGAATGCTGTTGACTGTGATTCTTGAAAGTGAAATAATGGACCATAGCACAGTCTGTCTCAAAACTTTCATAAAGACCCACATAGTTGGAATGGGCCTCAGGGTCATATAGACAGATAAATCAGCAATCATAACGACTTGTTTCGTTCCCATAACAAGTTATACCCATGGTGAGCTATTAGAGAATTTAAAATATTATAGAATAATCGAGTTTTTAAAAATCATACCTTTTTTAAATGATCACTTTTTATTTAATACCCCTTAACCTCCCCCATCCAGCAAATATTCATGCCATCTACAGAAAGTGATATCAAATGATACTCAGCAAGTTATATACATTATAACACTGCGTTAAAAAATTAACTTCTCAGCCCTATATTTAAATAAAAAGGTCTACTGAAACTCAGACTGAAACTTGGCTGCTTTGAAATATGCAATAAGGAAATTAGATAACCTACTAACTGTATATTCAACAACTTGATAAGAGTTTTCTTTACAGAAAACCCTAGTCCTTTTTGTTTGCTTGCTGATAGAAAGCCAGTTGTTCCACCCCACAGAGGAGCTAGACCTTGTCATTATAGTCCCCCAGATATTTTTGTGTATATTGCCCCTTTCCTCAAAAAAACAAAATATTTCCAAAGTTTTCAGAGTCACAAAAATACAAATGGCACAGTGAGAACCTTGACTCCATGTCTACCTGCCACATGACTCCCCAAACACGTGCTTCTGATTAAACTGTTCTTTGCATTACTTTGATTCGGTAAATATGATTTAAAAGTATCAACTATCTCTAGAACTATAGCATGAAAAGTTTTCTTTGGGGGTCTCTTTAAAGAAGGAAACTATTTACTCACAATAAATTTCTCACATTCTGTGCTTCTAACATCACCTTTTGCCAATAGCACAGGTGTTCCATTGTTTACAAATAATCCTCTGAGATGTCTAATGGTTGAGTGAGGACATAGCAGATTTCTGAATGCTTGCAGGAAGTAGAGCTTCATTAAAATGTTATTAATTAGACCCATATAGATTATTAGGTGGCTAAACCAGCTACAATAACTTATAATATTAAGAATCTAGATTTTCCACATAGGAGAAAAACTCATTTCAATTCAAGTTGGGGGGAGGGATAATTGGGGAGGGGAACAGGAAAAGGGGGTTGGGTGCTCCCACTGAATGGGCACTGTCGGGGGGGGGAGTGGAACACTTTTTGTGTGGGGAACATAACCACAAGGTGGACTGTACCTAACAAAATCAAATATGTTGATCTGGTTATTTGTACCCTCATATTAACCTGAAATAAAAAATAACAAAAGAAATCTAGATTTAACTTCTCAGTCTTACATCTAAACAAAAAGCTCTATTAAGATTAAAACTTGGCTGCTTTGAAATATGCAATAGAAGAAATTAGACAACACATTCCTGATATGTTAAGGAAACAAAAAAGGATTTGGAACTATAGTTGACTCTTGAACAGTGAAGGTGTGACCTGAACAGCTTCACTTACATGTGGATTTTTGTCAATGAAAGTTGCAGAGTGAGCCTGTCTCCTCTGCCTCCCTTTAGCTTCCCCACAAACCTCACCTCTGCCATCCCTCCGACAGCAAGACCAGCCCTCCTTTTCCCCTTCTTTCCCAGTGTAATCAATGACATGAAGACGACCCGGTGAAGACCTTCCACCCACACTTATCGTAAGTAAATTTCATCTTTCTTACGATTTTCTCAATCACATCTTCTTTTTTTGAGCTTTATTGTAAAAAATATATAGTTTTAATATAATAGACACATAGCATAAAAAATATATTTTTTTTATAATTTTATTGAATCATAATTCTGTACATTGGTGCAATCATAGGGCACGATTCATATACATTCAGAAATGTTTTGATCGTACTGTTACAGATAGCCTTCATGGCATTTCCTTGATCACTATATAAAGACATTG